>JAQFZG010002736.1:0-15519 GCA_034695465.1 Entomobrya nicoleti
CTTTACGTCATAGAACGGCTTTGTGTAAAATACATTGATCGTACCATTCACATAGAGAAAAAGGAAACCACGGACGGGTTTTTTGTGATATAGATTCACTATTCATTTAAGTTATTATAGATTGGATTTTCTATCTAATGCAAAACAGTTGCACAATCATCCGTTAAGTTCTAATAAAGACATTACACATTATACATGCCCTTCAACGTAATTATGACTGTTTGCAATTTTTTGGACATGTGACATGTATAAAATCAGAAAGACATCAGGTTTATGTGACTATTTACATATTATGTTATCTTGTTCCACAGGATATTGCGCTTTATTTTTCCCAAAAATTTTCTTCCAAACAGCTAATTTATGTTTAGTAAATAATTATGTATGTATGTAGAAAAGTTTTTTTTTTGAAAAATCAATCACAAGAAGAATACGCTGTATCACATGTCGGTCGATTTTGTTTGTTGGTCTTTGATGTTGAAGGGAGCTTGCGATCCAACTTTTCATAGTCAATCGCTCTGACAACCCGTAAGATCCTCAAGGGAATAACATCAGGAAAGGGTAAATCGTTGATCATTTGTTGTTGTTATTGTCGTGAGTTGTTGGGATTGTTTACTTCTTCCCACACTCTATCCCAGGCTCAAGTGACAAGGAAAGCTAAAGAAGGAACATCTCTGGGAAAATTTGCTGAATATGTTTACATGTACATATTCAAAATAGAATATATGATACTTACTTCGTTTTCATTTAGTATGTCAAATGAAGCGGGAAAATGTTCAATAGTTAAGACAATTGCCATTTAAATGCATAGATAATATCAATTGGAAAGTGGGTCCTCATAGATTACTAAAACGTAGATGATAGTTTATAAAAATCTTCATTGAATCCAAAATTTCATTATTCGGGAATTGAATTCGGGTACATAACTGATTTGCAAGCTAATCACATACAACTTCAGATCGAATCAGATTTGTGTCTTTCCCTTGCAGTAAAATGGTACGTAAAAGTAATAAAAGTGTCTAGAATGTGTACAGCAGGTACCCATTCCAATGAATAAAGATTTCCAAGACGAACGAAGAAAATTGCTTATTTCTTGTTAGTGCGACAAACAAACCGTTCCGATCAGAATGAGATGTTTCTTGGCGAGAAAACTTTGCGGTAAGATCCAGTTTCATAAGGACAAGCATATACAATGTGCTATAGACTATCTCAAAGAGCATAATGTATTTAGCGTTCAAAATGATTCTAGCGAACAAAGTTAGTAAAAAATGGTGGCAAGTCAGGACTTGCGACACAAACAAGTCAAGAATGGGAAAAGTGGGAGGATGGATGCATTCGTAACTTGCATTCTTTCTTTACTCTAGTCCCTGGCACACCGCATACTTTCTTTTTTCTGTGTAAAACGTTTGCATTGTTTATATCTCTGCTAATATACCATGCTCTGCTCACTGAACCTGTATATAGCTCTTATGTGTATGTATGTATATATATTACACACATAAGTAGTAAGCAAAAAAGAAGGACAATGACGAATCTAGCAGAGACAGTTTTCCGAATTAATTTTTCCAAGTGGAATGTTATCATTTATTCATAGCGGGGAGCAGCATCACTGTGATTAAACTTACAAAGGGGCAAAACCCTAGTAGATAAAGATGAGAGGGAAGAGAGACAGTTAGGGAGTGTGCGATCGAGCAGAGCGCACAGAGCACCACCGCCAGAATCTCCAGTTATCATACTGATAGAAAGAAGCTTCACTATTGTTACAGTCGTGCTGGTGGTGTTTGGTAACTACCCGAAAAAGACAAGAAGTTGGAAATTTGGACAAAATTTTGTTTTTGTTGCTGTATAATATACGGGGGAACAAGATATGCTGCTGTTGTAATAATAACATTTGTATTTTCATGTGTGGGTTTTTGTATGTTTTGTTGACTAGACTTGTGTGGTTAAGTTCAATGAATGAGAATACAAGTGAACTTGTATAATCTGAATGTTATGTGTCCTGAGAACTACTCAGTCAGACTACCCCATATTATTCCCATCGTGACAATTCAGTAATTAACTACAAAGTATGTCCTCATTGAAAATTTATGGAATGGTTGCCCGCTTCTTTGTTTGTTAACTTGCTTTCTCTTCCAACTTTTGCTTCAACCTTCCTCCTCTATCTCTTGTTCACAAGGCAAATAAGTACAAATGCATATTTAGTGAACATTTTCAGAAGCTATAGACTAAGATAGATGTTATTTTATAGATATACATACACCATTGGATTTCGTTTGCATGCCAACCTTTTCTCATTTCATATTGTGTTTCCAACTTTTTATCCCCAATCTTTTAGATGCGTTGCACTGGATGATGCCCTGTGTGCTGGTGGTGCAGATCTCAGAGGAGATCGGATTCTCCTTTCTCAAGACTTTTGTATGTTTGATGTCGAATTGTACCATGGCTGCTGCAACTGGATTGGTGTGTGTACGAGAGAGTGGTGGTGGTGGTGGTGGGAACATCCTAGTCACCACGACGCGTTTACACTTTTCGACTTGCCATTAGAAGTGGCTGTTTAATAGACTTATGTTTTTCTTCCAATGCAAGTCTCGTTGTCCGTTTGTGCATAATGTATGCCAGTAATCTAAATATTTTGGGGAATTGCGATTGTATTCTGCTAAAATAGCCTTTTAAAGAGTATATCAAAAGAAAAATATTTTCTTCTTGTTCTCCCAACAAATTTATTTGTAACTAAATATCTTTAAAGCGATTTAATACACACGTTATTGGTACAAAATCTGATCAAAAATTTACATTTAACTTTGCACAAGTTGCACGTAGAGCAGTACAGGTAAAAGTTTTCTCAAACTTTCATCGTTCGTTTTCTAACATAATCATCAATGTCAACCTCCACTCTCACTCAAGTATGCCAGTGTACTTCAAGAAATCGAGATATCGGTTTAAGGCTAAAAAAAACAAGTAGCGACAGACGGTAAGATCGTCGTCAGTCAGTATTGGAGGCATCTTCTTGAACAAAAGCAGAAAAGGCAACGGATCTCTCTAGAGGATCTCCTGTAGAGCCCTGGAGCAGGAAGGAAATAATAAATGCAGAAGAAGAACCTTGTGGAACTGAGTAGCTCTGAGAAATTTTCTCTTTTTCTGTTTGCTTAGCTAACGAGAAGCAGGGAGGAAAATCAAGTTAGTCGAGGGAAAGAGAGAGAAAAGTCAACTGTGACTGTGAGTGAATGTTGACATTTGTTCATGCATATATGCTCTCTGCTCAGTATTACACACGTATATTTCACAGTATATGGCTCTGTTTAACTCTTCGGTGTATCCGTACTATATGCTAATGTACATACAATTTCCCATTTCCAAAGGTTGAAACTCCTTGCACACCAACGATTGTATGCCTAAGATAACAATAACAATGTAGTGTGACAACGGAAATTTTATTACTTTATTCTGTTCTATGGATTGATTTTTTCATTATTACAAGGTTGTTGCTGATGATGATGGATATAAAAAAAACTTTTACCAATGTGAAATACTATAACAATTCTGATACCATTGTCGGAGTAATCACTCATGCATATATATTCAAACAAAGGCATTGAGAAATTCAATTCATCCAAAACTATTTTTGAGCATTGAGCAAGCCTCTTGTCTTGGTCAATGGGTGTAGTAATTGATTAAGAGTTCAGTATTTGGTGTGTGCCTAGTGCGTTATGTACACTATAAAAAGCAGCAAAGGCAAGCAAACATCTTTTAATATTTCGATATTTCATTCACTTATTTTTTTTTTCCTTATGTAAAAGCGAAGGAAGCGCAATGAGATAATAATGAAACGGTTCTCTATCAAAAGTTCAAATAGAATGAACGTTTCTAAATCCGAACATTACAATATATAGTAGTACAAATATCGTTACCGTTACCATAGCATCATCTTACAACTTCCGACTATAACATAAAGAAATTAAGAAATCCGTGTTCAAATAAGGCAGTTTGACATATTCAATAAACTACTGTGCCTTATCCCATCAGCAATGGACCATAAAGAGTAGTGAAAGGATAGATACAGATATAAAAGCCAAACAAAAATTGAATGTCGTCGTTTAAATGAAGTATATGTCGTAGATATTATCGTAACAGATTGTGTGACTCATGCCTTTATCACAGTTTCTAGTTTCTTCTTCAAGATGAAAATCTCTTTTCTCCGATCGATTTTGGACTTTACTAAAGAAAGAACTTGTAAAACAACCTCTCGGGAGTTGTACGGATCAGTAGAATAAATTTTGCAAGAGTCCCTCAGTCAAACATACAGCCAAACTAACAAATGAAATCTACAACTTTCGATGCTGCTGAATAAAAGAAACATTACTAGCAACACCATCGGTGCTATTACTACTGCTGACTGCCGCGGCGGCCACTCTATAATAATACCTTAAAATAGAGTTATGGAATATGTCGTCATAAGAAAACACACAATAGTCGTCGTTTTTATACAATCTGTGTATCCTTACCATTTCACTTCTTGCTTTTTACTTACAGTCTTCATTCCCTAAAGGCTTATTCTTTACTTTGGAGCTTTCATTGCATCCCATTTTCTTCAATTCCTTTCCAAAGTAACAACAACTTGGCTGAGGGTAAACCTGGTGAAAAGTGAAATAGATAAGAGCGGCTCACATTTTCCCTAACTTTTATGCACATAATTCAATTCTATATTTACATATATGATATTATGCAGTTAACTAAAGACTCAATTAGTATCATAAGAATTTTGCGTGGGGGTTACTTGCATTGCATGCATTGTCACAAATTTATTAATTAAGATGCGTTTAAAAAAAGTTGCATATAAGAACTTGGAAAGTCCCACTAGCGCATTAATTATGGATTATATCACAAATATGCATCACCTTTAATGTTTGATCTCATTCCTTCGTTTTCGTTAATTAAAAATAGCAATGTACAAAGATATCTGAAAGTTGAAACAAGCTAAATGCTATGCAATCGGATAATAAAGTTACGAGATACCCTTAACACAAACGAATGTACTGAAACGGCCTCGAAATACCTGAAAACTTATAAGAGGTCCATCCTGCGTCCACCAGATGGTTCCAAATGGCCTTAATCCAGGTGAGTCAATGCGCTTCATTCAGGGCTTGACTTGGCTGTTCCATTGCACACTGCTTCGTCTGGTTTTGTAAAAATACAAAAATGATTCATCAAGCTGGCTGGCTTATTTTTCATTTTACTACTTGACTTGATTTCAACCGTGTTTGCGTATTTTATTTCACAAGTTGGGCATGCATAAAGATGCAGTTCTGTATGCTAATTCATTCAATCTACTTTACCATGAAGCGGAAGGTGTTAAGACAACAAAAACACTTATTAATGATATTAAATTATTGAAACACATAATAACTGAATTTAATACTAAATTTATTACAAATTTTAATGAATTAGAAAAATTAAACCAAAGAAATCATATTTCTATCTCAAACCCAGTCCCCTAAAAATAATATTACTTCAAATTCATCATTTGTAAAGTATACAAAAATTACGGCATGTATGGTTTGCAACACTTTGTACCCTTTTAATATGTGTAGGCATTTTACAACATAATTCTAATGATGTAAGAAACAGGATTGCATTGTGACTGCACTCTTTCCATACTATCCTCAGTATCCCCACCACAAACAACAACAGAAGCAGCTAAAACGAATGCTGATGTTGTGGTGCATATTAAGGAAAGGAAACGCTGTTGTGTTGATGCAATAAAAGATGATTCTTTATAGTTATACTTCTAAACCGGAAACAGACGTGCGTACTAAAAATGAGTGATAAAGAAAGGGAGACAAAAGTGAAAAGAAAAAGAGTTGGCTGGAGTAGTGGAGTTGAGATGGGGAGAATGCAAGTTGTACGGAAGGAAGCAATTGCGTTCTCTCTCTCTGCCTCCCTTGCAATGCATCTTGATGTCTTGGCTTCTTTACAGTAAATGGTACAAAGGGGATAATGCATTTGTTTCACTGCAATACCTATGCACTTACGCACCGGGCTAAAAATATTAAAGGATATTTTAGTTTACCTTTTGGATATACACTATACAGTGCATGCACAATTAAAGCAAGCAAAAAGTTGTGGACACGTGTTGAAGTAATTTTATGCCCTTTTCCTTTCCACTATGATCAATGTAAAAGATAAAGCGGCAGCAGGAGATGTGTAGGTTTATTAATTGTTATCTGTAGGATAAAGGTAACTTTTTCCCCAATTTAGTAATGTAAAAATGCATAATGATAAGTACTTCAACTTTCAACCAGTTCTGTAAAGGTTGCATTTTCCCCAAAATTTTGTCTTAAAGTGGGAAATTGTTATGAGCACTTAGAAATGAACATATTTACTAGTTTCAAAATGTATCTTATGAATTTATCATTGCGTAAAATTTTAATGAATTTATACGATAGTCCCGTTTCTCAAGAGTCGGTGGCAAATAAAAGTCAAACAAGAAGTACGGCATGCTTATAAACTCAAAGTTTCGCCGTCTCAATAACGTGATCTCAACTTGAATATTTCCAAAAATCTGAATGTATTTTGAACCGAATAATATAAAATTTCTGAATAGTATAAGATCAGTTACTGAATGTAATGAAGAAGGCAGATGTGACAGATGTGGATGGGATGATGTATTTTACTCGCTACACAAATACATTTTCAGACGCGAAGTATAAATAACTTCAAAATCTATAAAACTTTTCATGGTAAATGAAGTAGGTGTAATGGCAGACCTATTAGTAGCGTTGTCGCATTGTTGTAGAATCAAAGATTTCTTACCATTATTTTCAGTCATATCTAGCGATGGGATTTTAGGCCTGCAACTTAAACTGGCTCTACCATACCTTCTTTCAAAGTTTCTTTCAAGCAAACCCTAAATTCAAATTTTTTAACAACTACACAAAATCAGTAACAGAATAAAGTAGGAAGACTAGTTACACAAGTAGCAAAATTAGTGTAAAAAAACTAATTAAATGAAATATTACCAGCCATAATACTAATTACAAATATTAAAAAGCATTTTGTTATAATTTTGCTGAACTTCTACGTGATGCACAGGCAAGCTTGAGATTTACATATCTCCCATGGAAATCGGATAACCTGGAGTAAGTGGTACGTGGAAAGCAAGATTTCCAAAAAATCCCATCTCTAATTGTATCATGTTGAGTCATGACTAAAGTCCTCCGTCGCCTTATTCTGCATTCGAGCGAAAAATTTAAGGGTGCAGCAACTGCTAAACTGTGCATGCACATGTCGTAGTTAGTCGTAGTAATTTAAACTATCATCATATCGCAAGCCTCACGAAATCGTTGTGGAGTTCAGCAGGCGGATCCTGTGATTCTTGGGGCTCCTGCTTCAAGACAGCTTCTTCGGCCTTTAAAGACCATCAGTTGTGTTAACAGATCAAAAAATAACAAAAGATTTAAAAATCCATGACCATTGAAATATTTTTTTCCTTGGGACTTCTTTATTCCACTGCATATTCTATAAGTATATACATATATGTATATACACAGGGGAAGACTTCTGAATATTGTGCGTAATTTTCTTATAAAATATATTGCAGATGATACGGCAAAATGACAAGTCTTGATATATGTACATAAAGGAAATGTATATTTTTGATTCTTTACGCTTAGCCTGGCATAATACCATTTTTTATTCTTTACTTCTCTACTTTTTCTTGAAGGAAAGTTGCAGTGACGGATAGCGTTCTTCTGACATAAAAGAAAAAACTCGGTATTGAGCCACGTGGCCACTTTTCATTCTATAATACATTACGTAACAAAACAGTCCGAGTCTCATCACACCTTTTCCTCTTTTAAAAAACATCTTGAAGAAGATATTGAAGAAAGGTCTGCACTGCAAGGACGAAATGCGCTTGCGTCGTGTTGAGTATTGCATACAATCATGAAGACCTTTAAAGGTCCAATAGCAAGGGCATAGCACGACAACCTTTTATTTCAAAAAGATGCAAGATTTTTTTGTACGGAAATGAATTGAATAGGAGATTTTGGAGAACAAGATATTGCGTCTTTTCAATACAAAAGTAGAAAAGGATAAGGCCTTGAATGCATTTTTTCGTCGTCCTTTTTGTCCACCATCCCAACATGATGAACTGGAATACAGCACATTATGATTATTCAGTGTTGCGTGAAGACCTACAATGAACGAAATAATAGAGACGAACAACAAGACGGTGGTGGTGATGACGGCCAAAAGAAAATTTCGGATCTTAAGCTTTAATACATATATTTTAAGAAGTGAATATTACATATTGAAAGTAAATAGTACAAATAAAAAGGAAATGAAGAAAAAAATCGACAAAAAAACGTTCGATGCATTATACATCACGTAAATTTTTGTGTAGATCTTTTTAAAAGGACTCGTTTAGACCCTGCGTCTTCCCTTAAGCACAATATTATATAAACACACCATTTATATTCTTGAACATCTACTACTACTACATACTTGGAAGATGTTTTCCTAAAAAAAATCGTTTAAAGGCCCTTCTTTACTACCACGAATCCTACAAATATACAAACCGTAGAGCTTTTCATTGAAATTGTAAAGTTGAATGTTTCTATTTTTTTCTAATAATTATACCCACAACTACCACGTACAACTAACTGCAACGGAATAGGGGAAAATGTTTATCTGTTTATTTATACCTTACATACCCTCACCAGACTAGACCAGACCCAAGCCATTATATTTGGTCGGAGTCCCCATTCAAGATCGTATTCGGGGGAAGATGGATCATTCCATCGTAATCGTAACATCATCCAGAGAGAAAAGTTTAAAGGTCCAAAATCATTTTACCTCACAACAATCAAAACTCCTGTACCAGTATTTTCCATGATAGTATATTGAAAGCTGTATAGCTTGTTCAAAGAATAAACGCACGCACATGCAGTTGTATTTACTACGAAAAAACGT
The DNA here is from genome assembly GCA_034695465.1 of Entomobrya nicoleti. Classification (NCBI taxonomy): domain Eukaryota; kingdom Metazoa; phylum Arthropoda; class Collembola; order Entomobryomorpha; family Entomobryidae; genus Entomobrya; species Entomobrya nicoleti. The sequence continues at coordinate 8,968 of JAQFZG010002736.1, forward strand.
ACTTGCTACTACTTGTGATGATGACGGTTCAAGCAATAACCTCAACCTCACTTCATTGGTTTCGACCATGGATCATGGATTCACATTAAATGGGATAATGGGCTTTCTGGTTTTACTCTTGCGTAGGTATACAACAGCAGTGGTATTCAAAAAGTGATTAGGATGAGCAACAAGCCATTATATACGATGAATGGTTGTAAATCAGCTTTACCATATGCATATTATGACGAATACGATAGATACTGATATTGCTGGAGTGAAAGGTGGATGCACCTTTTAAATTTATATTTTAGGATGATGCATCCCGTCGTTTTCATGGTAATATGCGACATGTGTGAGATTCAATCAAACTACTTCAGTTACTTTTGAGACGTTTATATCTAAAACTATGGTAAATATGTACGTTAATAGCTAATCGTAAGTTATATGAATCTAGAATTGTCATTATAACACTAACGTCTTGACTAAATTACATTATTTCATCAGTCTAAATAGACGGACAGACATCTTGAAGTTAATAAGTAGCTTTCGCTAAAAATAATAATATCTCGTACAATTTTTAAATTGGGATTACTATACAGAAGCTTAACATAACAACAAAAAATAGATATCTATGTACGATAAACAATGAAAAAGTGTACATAGAATTGATATATTTGCAAGGGGACACTATTTCTAGGTTTCATTGTTTGTAAGAGAGGTGCTATTAGAGTACCATCGAGGATGGATATATCATCCAGAATCCAGATGCCAGGTGGTGACTTGGCTTTGACTTTTTGTAGAAGTCAATCAACTAGACTTGCATGCACAAAGAATAATATACTGCGCTGCTGTAAGCCTCATTTCAGCCTTCATTTATTTAGCGTGCCATACGTCTTGTTATAAAAAGGCAGGCTTTACTCAGAGAAATGATAAATATGGTTACCAGTTACCAGCACATGGCTTACAATTCTGCATATATGTATAGCATACGTATCACAATGTAATATACAAAAAATTATACCTATTCAAGATTTCAAGTGCACACCACAATTTAAAAATCTATTTGAAATGAGCTAGTAAAAAACAGGTCTATTGTAGTGGGTACACGAACATACCTACATATATATGCACGGTGTATTTCAACTCATAAAAAGACAACAATGGAGAACAGTAGTAGATTCTTCCAAAATTTCAACACAGTTGTTGCCATAAAAAATACGATGCCCGAAAAGACCAATATTATCCATGGCAGCTGTTATTCTTTTTGAATTTTTAGGGTACAGAAGAGCAGAGTCATGTTTGACTTGAGGTTGCTCATTTAAATGATACACATGCTTCATTAAAAATCAACCTGGCTTTTGTTTTTGTGTTCAAGTCAAGCCGTTCTATTTCACAGCTTCATGTCAGTTCCACAGAATTTTCCTGGGATCGAAAAGCATGAGTATTTTACGGGCTGGGCAGTTCTTCCCTTTTAAAAAGATTTGAGCGTCCGTAAAAATAAATATTCATGCGTAAAAGCTGCTTCTTGTGAACCCATACCCAATGGAGTAAAAATGTTTTAATTTTTACAACATAAAAAACGAATGAAACCAATTTTATAAATTTTATAAAAAAGTGAGATTGTAATATTTTTGTGTTGCTACATGCACAAATTTTCAATTACTTTTTTAAAAAGAAAGCTAAACTTAAAATCACCAAATGCTCAATAATACCTTTACATAGAATACATACGCATACATTACTCCAACTTTAGAACTTTCATTCCAAGCACCAAAAACCGAAAGTAAAATTAAAGAGACTAATTATGACTTTATGACTCATGATTGAAATTTCCTAAGTCGGCCACTGCCACCACAATTTTAATACACAACCAGCAGGTGATTTTAATACAAAAGGGACATTTAAAAATATCCCAAGTAGCTTTTAAGTGACTTTTTACAGATGCTTAGATGCTTTTACTTTACATGTATGATGTCAACTCAAGAGGCACAGGACAGGGACAGGGCATCTACATGCATTGAGCATTTAAAAACCTGCAGCTGGAACTCTTGAATGAATATATGTAAAGAAATGTTCCTTCGTCATCGTTTCTGTTTATCTACAAGTTGTGGGCTACAGCCATAAGCTGCAAAACTTTATGTTATCCATTGTCTTTGCGTACAAGTTGTATCTTTTGTCTCAATCTCTATATTGTATTGAACCATACATTGCGCAAATAACAAAGACTTGCGGGTAAACAGAGCTTTTTCATTTGCAGAAACTTCCTCGTTTCATTTTTATCGACTTTACTTTGTCAATTCGACTTTTTGTCAAATCTGGACTTTTCTTTATTCAACTATTTGTCCTTCAAACCATGCATTTGTTCAAACGTTCATACAAGAATACGCCATATATGGTCAAGTTGAGTGGAGCAAGAATGTCTTTCCGAGTCCTTTATGCAAAATATTGTTACAATTCCATAGATTACGAGATGAAACTGCAACTTGAATTACAAGACTACTGCAACTGCAATGATTTTACGCGTATTCTATGCCACATGCAACCATTTTAATATCAACAAACGACATAAAGTTAAAGCTAATCGAATGATGTTAAATGCCTTGATTTAAACTGTTGCATACAAATACTCAGCCATCTCCCTACACAAACGTGTTCTTAGATTTCCTCAAGTAAGCCAACCAACATTTGATGCTTTGTTGTGATGAGCTTCAGTAGTAAAAGGCCGTCGGGTTACTTACAACAGCATGCAGTAGTTTCAATATCTTTTGAAATCTCTTTTCTCTCTCTTTCTCGTAACCGTCTTGAATGAAGTGACTTGACCGGCTGCCTGTCTGCAAGAAAATCTTATTATGTAACTGCCCTTTTCATGAAATAAAAAGTGAGTCTTCTATTCTTGCACACATCACATCCTTTATCCTTCCCATTCATTGTATTGTGAAGCTTGTCATTCTTCATCTAACCATATTTTGTCCGATTTCTCCAGGTGACAATTTTGGATTTTTCTTACAATTGAATTGTAAGCGTGTGTATAAGTGCGAGCTGTAGCGTAAACGTTTGAGATTCGTTGCATTGATGTAGAAATAGCTTTGAATCAATATAAAATGCATGTATGACTTGATCGTTTGAATGAATTTTCCCTTCTAAATTTGAAACTAGTTGACCAGGAGTTGAATTCCAGAAACGTATTTTATATGCTTTCATCTTCCGTCGTTATTGTTTCATGGGAGTGAATAAAGATAAAGGAATATCCCGTTTTATTTCTACATGTTGATGACCGTAACAACATAAATAGTGGGAGGTGGTAAATGAATCCAGTTTTTTGTACACAAATGATCCTGAATTTCAGCTTGGTAGAAAGGAGTTAGACCGGAAACCATCATTCAAAAGTTAAGCAATATACAAAATATGTATATTGTAAATGTACAGTATAAAATGTACGTTTGTAGATATAATGATGAGCATCTTGTTGGCATATATAAATAAGTACATAGTTTACTGAGCTTATACCTAATTGGGTAGAAAGTGTAGGCACAAAAGGCCTTTTGATTACTATATAGTAGAACACAATTATTAAAATGTGGCCAGATGATGAGCACGAGTCAAATGAGAGCACTCGTTGTTGGCACACGACACAACACAATGTTTGGTACGCAACTGCCTCATCTTCCCCCATAACATCATTATCGCTTTTGCAACTTCCTCTACAACCTGGCCACGAATATTTTGCAGGTCACTCACAGTCAATATGCGTACTTCCAGACACATGAAAGATGTTCTCTAATCTAAATGTTAAGGAAACCATGAGGTGGAGGTCATTATACTCTTTCGTAAACAAAAAAATAGCTACGCATTATCACTCGGCAGATTCGCAATGTCCCAATTTACAGTGCCGAACTGATCTGAACCTGAACCCGATGGCCAATGATACCTGTAATGATCGCTTGTACAATTGGACAAGGGGCGTGTGACTTTGTGGTCTTTGTGTAATAGAATGATCACTTGACTAATCATTAACAAGAAAAGAAGGAGAATTACGCGAACTTAAATTTGCATTATTGCTCATTTTTGACGCATTGTGCACACACGTTAGAAACATAAGGCATGCGTCAGTACAGCATATACAGAGCGCTAAGCAAGATGAACTTTGGCTAATTGATAATTATAAAAAGAGGTCGTTGTCTTCTAGTATGGTTTCCTTTTATTTGACTGATTACATTCGAATTTCCATACAAAAAGATACTTCCTTATAGCTAGATCGGTTACTTCATATAAATACAATGAATGTGAGCATACATATATTTGAAATGGTAATAATATGCGATGCATTCATTCGTAGTTGCTGCATTGGTACTCACAAAATAGCCTGGACAACACAGTCAATTTACTTTTCCATAAAAATACTTTGCTCTTGTAGAATTTTCAGAATAAAAATGGCACGACAATACAGAATGGGATGCCAGTTCAGTACCTGAAACCATTTTCTAATTATTCACAAATTTGAATATCAGGAAAGCGAATTTTAAAAATTTCATGAGAAGATATCCCTGAAATCATTTCCATAACAAGTTGTATGCACGGCCAAGTCGAAAAGAATTCTACTGACTCACTTGAAAATCTGTGGAACTACCAAAACTAATATTTTATTCATAAACACGCAAGCTTGTACAGTTTAAATATCTACTAGTCATACAGCATTTTACTTCAACGAATCATGATTCTTGTAATTTGTTCTCAATTGACAATGATCAGTATGACGGGAGTATATTTCAAATAAAACTGGAAAACTGGAACCGGTCCGAGAAACAAAACAATGCCACCACCGAAGAAGTTAGGATGTTGAGGTAAGCCTGTTTTAGAGAGAAGCGTAATTGGGCAGCATACAGACATCAGACAACCACCAAACAAACCATAAAAATTATCGTTATATTTAAGCGAAATGAGAATGTTGTAACTGGTAACCATAAATGTGTTTGTTAAAGGGATTTTCACAAAATGTATGTATACCATATATTCAACAGATATTTTATGTATATATATATTAAGAGTGAGCATTTTAGTGTATATATGTAAGCTCTGCTCAGGGTATATTAGCAAAAAATTGTTGGCTGTTGACTCACCCGTTAATTCCACTGGTCAATTTTACTCACCCATCTCACATCTCCATCTGCCATGTGCTCAGTCACTTTGCGTGCGTTCAATTCCGAGTAAAATGCAAAACTGGATTTTCGGGCAGCGTATCTCTGAGACAGCGCACATAGACCGAGCTCTGGGTCGAACATGGCTTTTTGGTACATCTCAAGAGTCAAGAGTTATTTGACCATGTGCTCAAGATGGTCTTTCTTCAGTTAAAAAAGCGAAACGTAAACTTTTGTAACGATAAAACGTAATTATTATTTACTTCTTCTGTTTCGTACAATTGCCCGAAGGCAACAAAAATGTTATAATTTTTATTTCTCTTTCTTGGCCACTAAATTTGTAAAAGGAATTATATTTGAAATCGATTTCTGTATTGTAGATCATCAACACCGTCTGTCGCTTGGTTATTTGTTATGGACAAAAAATCTTCATTTACAGAAGGAACGCTTCTTTGTTCAATAAAAAAAGCTTCCGTGTCTTGACCTCTCATTTGCAAGCAGCCAACATGTGTTTTTTGCTTTTCCTTGTGATATTTGCAATATGTTCGCTTTTCTCTCCTCGCTTATTTTTTCTTCCTGCTTAACACATTCACATATCAATATCATCGTCATTTGAATATTTTACAGCATTCGCTTTATTTTATTTTTTAAATTCATGCTGTCACTGGCTTTTCGAATCACCTCGTACATAATTAGTACGTTCTCACACAGGTCTTTCAACTTTCATCATGTTGCAATGCAACACTATCCACATAAGTATTTATGTTATGTTTAACACACGAACCAAAATATTTACAACGCACAACTGACCACAGGTGGCTTAATAATGCAGGACACTCGTGCCAGTTGTCATTTTTATGATTTTTTATGGAGATCAGTTTTGTAATCGAGTTTTTAAGTACCGTAAGAAAAACTAAATGATGCTACTTATTGCACGCAAATGTTGCAAGCATTAAGGATCCCAAACGAAGATCATATCAGTAGTCACTTTACTTAATTTAGAAATGAATCCAAACTAGATTTTATATAAAAATAATATGTATGAATGTGATGGATTATGAGTTTGGCATTTGAAAAATAGTATACAAATATCACAAGCGCTAGACAGATTTAATTGAACATTTATTTATATAACTGCAGTTTAATACATTTATTTAACTTTTATTGCATTTTTGAGCAATCTAAATAGAAAAATGTGAAAATTATGTTCAAAAAGGGGATATTATTAACTCTACAACATTACATACATAAATGTGTACAATCAGATTGGTTTATCAACTCTTTGTTCTCCAAGCTCCCTGTTTAACCTGCAAAAGCTAAAAAATGTAAACATACGCTTACTACGAGACTACAAATATAGTAAATAAACCCGCTGTAATAGCGATCATAACGACGGAGCTGAAACGATGGGATACATGATAACGATGAACATTGT
>JAQFZG010002737.1:0-15517 GCA_034695465.1 Entomobrya nicoleti
GAGATGTACACGTCGCTGGTTTCTAGACTGCAGGATTTTTCTCAATTTAATTACAATTCCTTATCCAACGAACACAAGAAAATTGTCAACATGCTTCTCTGTTTAGCCCACAGTTCTTTGATGAATTTCGACAGAGCTCAAAATTATGATGTCATTGTTGACATTTCCTATCATTTTTCTATAATCGAACGTCAAGTCAATTCTTTAAGAATTTCCACTTCATTACAGTCTATTCTCCAGGCTAAGGAAACGTTTACACAAAATTTGAAAGGAAAGATAAGTCAAGCACTTGGTTTTCTAGAAGAGGTTGTCGCTTCAGCAATCGAACAAGCAAAAGAAGACTTAGAAGTTAAAGTAAATCTTCTAGAAGATCAACTGGTTTCCATGATCGAAGACACTCAGCTTTCTTCAGAAGAAATGAAAGAGAAATTGCGCAAAGCTAACGAGCAACAAGGCATTTTGAACTTTTTGAAGATTTTTGACGTCATTGGAAACATTTTCTCGGCTTACATTCCCATATCAGAATTTCCAACTTTCGAGAAAGTGGTTACAGAACTACAGGGGAATTACTCCAGTAAACAGGAAGAACTCGAGAGACTGAACCAACTTGTGGAAGAAGCTGACAAATTGTTGGAAGAGTTGGAGGAGAAACGGGAAGAGTTTCAAGATGAATGTCAGCCCCTTGTGCATTCCTTACTAGAATACTTTAAAGACGTTAGGAACTCATTAAACTCTGGAAATGAAGTTGAACGACCACAGATGCTCTTAACAAAATCGCAAGTATTTACGAAACTAAAAGATGTCAAAAACTCATTGAACGTTTTTGGTGACGAGTCATTAAACTTACGACATTTGACCTACGCCATTGATCGTATTCAAGATGCCATGGTAATTTCCATTGACTTATATGAAATGATATTGGAATATCTGGAAATGGCGAGTTTGGCAGGCTATATTTCTACAGCTAATTCTGCCCAATTGGGACCAATTGATATTGCTGACCCAGAGTATATCAACACAGTGGAAAACTTTGATACAAAAATTAGAAAAGATTTGCTAGACGTTGAAGTCAAGAAAGCCAACCATGCATTCAAACAATGGGTATTTCCTTTTGCCAAGTTTTATTTTGGGGGACAGCCGAGATTTGTGACCAACGGAAACGTTTTATCTGAGTTAGGTGCAGAGCATTTACAACAGCTGGAAAATCTTCAGATGGATTTGGAACGATACAAGGCCATGTCGGTTGGAAACCAACATACTTTTATTAAACCGGCCAATTTTTCTAGTGAAGTAATGTGCATTATATTCAGCATCACATGCTTACGTGTACTCCGAACAAATATTTAACTAATTCGTTTGAAAACTGTATTTTTTCTTACGACAAGTAAACCGTTTTTCGTTTGGAAGGACGACAAGTGGCGGGATAATATCGTGTCACTGTTCTCAGGAAACAAAACCGATTTCCAAGCAGATGTAAAACTTCAGGGAATGGTAGGTCGGGAAGCTATAAAATTCAAGCTGATCGAAATAAATTTCAAGTTAAATTACGCACACAAGGGAAGGCAGGATGAGTTTGATGATATTCTGGAGTACTTTGGGGTTCTTATGACTCATAGTGGAGTATCCTACTATAGGTTTCAGCAGGAATATTTTGTGATGACTGGTGCTAATCAAACTATAAGGTATAACTTTGAAAGGGATAGTAAAGGGAACCGATTGGGCACTAACCAGGTATATGAGAAGTTCAAAAATGGAGACTTTCTCTTGAGTCCGTATACTTTGTGGACTTTTCAGTTACGTAATGTAGTTCCTTCGAGGAAAGGTAAAATGTTGCGTTATGATGTGGGATTTGAGAGTTTGGAGAAGTTTTTGCCATACATTGAAGTTGAGCTGGTTGGTGAGGGTACGTATACGGATGGTGAAGCTGCATTGGCTGCTGCTAATGGGGATATGCAGTTGGAATCGTACTACGAAAAATATGAGAAAATTATCACTGATTTCAAGTTCTAATTAGTATTGCAAGGCTTGTCAGGTTAATGTCGAATTGAAATAAAACTAAAAGATAAAACTAGTTTTCTGACTTCATGTATAAATGTTGATGTAGTTGCTTTATTCAGTAATAAATTAAAATTAATTGTGTATAACAGCATTGAATATTGAATCCTTGATTTATTTGATGTGCATTATCATTACAAAACCAGCATTTATTTGATATCATAAAAGCCTAAGAATAAATGTAGTTCAACCAACTAGTTAAATATTTTCACACCTGGTCTTATAAAATTGTGTTTTATGAGATTCACAAAGCAAAAGTGTACAAAACCAAAAAATTAAACCACTTTTATCATCTTGACTTAAAAAAAAACGTTTGTATAAAGCACACGAGCTATAGGGATTAAATATGTTCATATTAAAAGTTGATAGGCGTGATTTTGTGTGGGTCTACTATGCTAAATTATCACTTGATAGCCATACAATCATACAAAAAAGACCTAAGTTATATTGACTGACAAAATACTTGATTGACAAGGAAAATATATAAAATTCCAATCGATCAATTTAACTGTCAAAGTACAATCATGCATAAAAAGTGCGGAATAAACTTGTACTCCATTGAGATATTTGTTGATTTAATAACAATTAGCTTTTAATGGCCAACCTAATTCACTAACGATATTTTACATACTACGACCATGAAATGCAGTAAATAATTACAACGTTATTCAATTACATTATGAATGCATGATAAGCCACTTGTCATGAGTGTTTAGCCGTTATTGTACAATAGACATGAATTTATTTATAACCGGTTTATTATATTACATATATTTACTTAGTTTAAATTTTTATAGCAAGCATTTCGTCGGGTGCCGATAGTAAATACGTTATAAACCTATTTTGTGGAGTTACCTCTTATCCAAAAATTGCAGTCGGAATTTTCATGTCGAAAATAAATTTCTTGTCAGATTTTTATTTGACGATGTGGTCTGATGTGGTTTCCTAGTTGTGGAATTTCTTTAGAATTTTCTCTGAAAATACAAATGTACATTTTAATTTGAAAAAATGTCTCATTATTGAATTTTTTCTCGGTGACATTTAGACACTAGTGCGTGTAATCGGTACTCCCGAAAATGCTACTACTCACTTAGATATTCATGATTTTACAAAAATCCTAAATAGTTAAGTCATTACATTTTTTGTGACTAATCTTACGAGCAAATAACTAATACAGAAAATACACTTATTAAAAACGACACAGTATATTATACATATTACATGTTGTACACGTTTAAAAAATAGTTTACTCCAGAATCCACCACAATAATCATTAACGACGCATTGTATTGCTTTAAATGTATAAACGCCTAAAAATGCATTTGCTCATATGGAGTGAACTGAAAGCTATATACGTCATCTTATCGCTAAGCCCTTCACATTTTTGACTAAAAAGTGTTTGACTTAAAAATAAAATTTGACTTTGACATGCGTTTTGAGTAAAAAAATAATTATTCTACTCTGGATAAAATAAAATGGTGTCTTATTGTAAGAAATATTGTTTCTTATGGAATGGTAAGATAGATTGAAAAGAAGACAAGACCTACTATACTTTGAGCTGTACTTTATTAAGAGTTAGAAGTAGAAATGAAAAAGCAATTTATATACAGCCCAGATTTAACATTATATATGCACAGTGACGCTGTGCACGTGGAAGTCAAAGTCATGGTCCATTTTAATAACTAAACTGTTGAGCAGCTACTTGATTATCAATTTGGGTAGACGCAGATAAGATATTCTACACTAATGGAGGGCAAACTTTAAAATAATAAATACTCAGCACTTTAATAGGTGACAAAAACAAAAAAAAAATGGCAACGTATTGGCACGTGCCCATTGAGTTTTCGACGTTTGTTGCGCAATCATAAATTACATTCCAATTTTACTGTGCATGTTGACAAAGATAAGTCGTTATGTCATGAGAAATTTATCAAGCAACTAAAGATACCTATGTAAAAGATAAACACGTGTGCTTTAATAGCCAATCACTGTGAAGTTGTGTTATATTCATCAAATTCATTCCTTTACTTGGAAAACCATTTAATTTTGATTAACATGTATTTTTTTCAATTCAACAATAAAAGTCAGGGCCTGAACTACGAGTAGGGCATGGTAAGTAGCTTGCCGAGCCGGACCCGTCAAATCATTTGATTCATTTGCAAATATTCAAATTGACTGGAACAGGTATATTTTGATATATTCATGTTAAATGTTTAAAAAAGACATGGTTTTTTGCTGCTTCTTTGATCTTTACAGATTTATTCACAACATACTCGAATTTTACTAACGAGACTTCAGTAGAGGAGCATAAATATTTATTAAATTTGTTTATTCTATTTTTCAACATCATTTTTCGATTTCTTAGGATTATTCAACATTTTTGTACCGAAGTGTGATTTAATTTCTTAAAAATATTCATAACTTTTCAAAACAATGTTTATTCGATTCCTGATGAAACTGTATTCGTGTTGCAAGGAATTTGTATTTGATTTTTAAGGAATTTGTATTTGATTTCTAAGGAATTTGTATTTGATTTCTAAGGAATTTGTATTTGATTTCTAAGGAATTTGTATTTGATTTCTAAGGAATTTGTATTTGATTTCTGAGAAACCCGTAGCCAATTTATTTGAAAAAACTCGTATTCGATCTGTATAAACTTTTAAAGATAAATTTGTGGTCATATTAAAATCAAATTTGGACCTTTTATCGTGAATTCGTAGGCAATAATGTCTTACCATTGTGAAATATATTGGATTTTAACAAATGCCATGAATCTTCTTTTTTTCGTTCGAAAAATTCGTTCTTACATTGATATTTGCAATCTCTTAAATTAAATTTGGTGGAAATTTTTTTTTGTCTGTTTATTAAATTCAGTCTATTATACAAATAAATAAAGTAATAAATGTATATAAGTGGATATTACTAGTTATTTTCTAGTTTCACATTTTTTACAGTGCCATTACGAGGTTGTTGTCTTGAACCATTTACCAGGAACTATTTATTATATCTCAGATGCAATTAGTCTTGTAGATTTAAGTCTAAAGATATGGGTTATAAATGGGCTTTCCAGGCCGCTCCCATTGTAGTTAAGCCACTGACATAAGGCGTTTGATATTATTGACGTAAAAAATCACGGACATTTATTAACTCCGACTTATGTTTCAATATATGACTACTCTTCAAATAAATGTCTCATAAAAATTGCGTTCGAAAAGATGGTATATAAGCTGAATGGTAAACGGTTTATTTCATCATTACAAGTTATTACCTGCACCAAGTTTTTTCCATTTAAAAGATGACAATGTACAGCTATAACTAAACTTCAGTTTGTACTTGTGACAGTTAAAATGTTCTGCGTATCTAAAAGAAAAAATCGAAGGCCATCTGATGTAACACTAACATGGGGCATTCTTATTTCCATGGTAAGTGAGGTTCTTTCACTGCAAATTTGCAAAAGATTCATATCTCATACACGTTATATCACTATGTTAATTAGTACATTTACGAGTACTGCGATAAAGACCGTATCGTATGGCTTCACAAAACTTCTTACATGGGCCATGGCAACCAAGCATTATACGACTTCCTGTTTACAGACTTTCACTAGCATAACAGTACAACAGTTTTGTAAAAGGTTTTAGCCGTCTATTATATGCAGGATAGGTAATAACACAAAACGTAAATCGTGAAAGAAATATCAAACGTTGCATTTTATTATTTAGACTTTAACATTATATTTTGACCATAAAAAGAAGAGCCATATACTGTAACCACAGAAGTACAAAGACCTCTAACCACTGTAAACTGTTTTTTAAGTCGGCAACAGCGTATGTGACAATGTTTGGTAGAGGATTATAAATATTTGCCCTTAAGTATTTGACGACAGCTATGAAAAAGCCTAATAAATACAAAATTAACAATGTAGGTAGCAGTACACCGGAAATTTATTGAAAAATACATTTTCTTGCACAGTTTTTGATGCTGAATAAGATAGTAATAATATTTTTTTCTAATGCGCATGTTTGTTGGAGTCACCATTTATGCTAATGCTTAAGAACGCAAGCTCGAGGCCTTGACCTAGTCACTGTGCTTGCGTTTTTAAGCATTAGTGTAAATGGTGACTGCAACAAACACGCGCATTCGGGAAAATGGTTATTTCTATCTTATTCAGCATCAAAAAATGTGCAAGAAAATGTATTTTTCAATACATTTTCGGTGTACTGATAGAGCGATCTAACTTGTAAGTTAGAAAAATCTAACTATCGCGTGATCATAGTCGAAACCAAAAAGTAGAACGTCCTGAGGTATTACAGACCTCCTAATACATTTATTTAACTTTATGTATTCTTTTGCTGCCGAAATGAGAGTTATATTGAGATTTCCACTGTGATATCGTCAAATAAAAGTTCACAAAAACTCGAATCTCATGATGATTTCAGATGCATGCCATCGAATATTATTTCGAATATTATATCGAAAAAGTTTTTCTTTCTGGATGATTAAAATAATCATATAAAGGTTGTCATAAATAAAATAATCATTATGAATTATACCAACGTACATATAGTTTTGAGGTTAAACTGGCATAATATGTTGACTAATGAACTAATAAATTGTGTAATTTGTAATAATTTATCCGCTTAGTTTGTTTTTGCCCAGGGCATACGCCATTTCCATCATAGTAGTTTGTCAATCAAATACGAATGTGGTATACCAGAATGTGAAGTCTTACCCCCTCCACCACCAGTAGAAGAAGAGGAACCACTGGAACTGTTTGATTTACTGGCGCGTGGCTCCGAATTTCTGGACAACTACACCGACGTCTCAGAAGCCATTGTTCTCCTTGGAAACACTGGATCAGGAAAGTCCACACTGACTCAAATACTTGCCGGAAATCTTAGCAAACTCCATTCCGTCCTAACATCAGGATGCAATGCTGTCATAATCGACGAAGATAACAAAATTGGTCTACCATCCACCAAATCCAAAACATTATTTCCCGAGCTTTTCTTCAAAACAGACCCAAACTCGAGTAGCCTGGCAATTTACGACTTTCCAGGTTTTGACGATACAAGAGGAGACGTTCAAGATATAGCTGCAAACTTTTTCATGAATCAAGTCATCACAAAAATTTCCTCAGTAAAAATGTTATTTCTCGTTACCCATTCCTCTGTCAATTTCAATGAGCGGAAAGACTTTCATCTTTTAGCTACCCATGCAGCGACATTTGTCAAAAATCTTCAAGAATATTCCAATTCCTTTGTATTGGTCGTAACAAAGGTAGGAAGCTACAATGGCATGGGTCGTTATATTGAAGACAGTACCATTATCTCAGGAATCGTGGAATTTTTAAGCAAGTTTCTAGACGAACTTCGCTCCCAACACTCCAGTAATCCCGGCCAGGATGCTGCATTGCCAAATAAGATTCTTTTTGTGGAAACACTACTTCATCAAGACCCAACTTCCGGTAACTACGACAAAATCTGGTTTGTCAGAAGTCCTTTAGACTGTGGGCCCTTAAGCGAACAAGAAATGATTCATCACACCAAAAACAATATCACCAAATTATATGACGATCTAAACTACACCGGAATTAATGCAGCGCTTGACTTTGGCTTCACATTAAAAGACGAAACCAAGTTAGTTATTGTAAACTACACAAATTCCATTAACTCGGGAATTTCATCCGCAGTCGATCTTGTTATAAAAGACCTTCGAACCCAACACTTTAAATCTGGACGGTTAGTTGATTTTGACAATCTTAATTTCACTTCCTTAAACACAACCATGCATCATAATAGTTTACCCGTAAAATCCATAGTGGACCAACTACAAACTAATATCACAACCTCAACTGAGCTATCAAACGTTTTAAAATTTTATCTGAGAAGCTTGAGATATCATGTCCCAGCCAAATTTCACAGCTTTATGACATGGCAAGAGGAATACCTTACATTTTTTGATAAAGCTGTGGGAGAAAGTCAAGAACGTTCAGTCGACAAATGGGCCGAACCCATTCCCAAACTGAACGAAGCATTTATCGATCTCGTTGATTGGTATGAATTCTGCCTCGTTTTAGACAATCATGTTTCTTCTTACCTTTTCCAATCAAAAAAACACGACCTCCCTGCAAAAAACCTTACAGACACATGGCTAAACTATATCGACACCAACCAAATTGTAGCCGTAAGTAGACAAATCAAAGAGGTAGCATCCAGAATAGAACATCAGCACTCGAATTTACTTCACGTTATTATGACCTTTGCCCTGGATGTCTCCATCGAGTATTGTGATCCAGATAATAATGCTATAGTTTTTGAAGGAAAATTCATTCAACTAAGCAAACTTCCTTCCCCATCTTCTTTCATTGCCAAATGCGGAGATAAAACAAACCAAGTTCATTATTATGCAGCTCGAACCATTTTTCTTGACGTTGACCTAAATCTGGTAGACTTCGACCTTGTAATGATCGCTCCATTTTGGACAAATCCTCTTGAGACCATAACAAATATCACATTGGCTGGAAAAACAGCTTCACATGAATATCCTAAAGCGGCAAGTGGAAGTACTGATCAACCTGGATCAGCTGGATGTATGGGTGTTACTGGTTATCCTGGTTGTACAATGTTTGGGATTTCTAGCTCGACTCAGTTATCATATCCGGTTTCCATAGTCAGCCAAGGTGGAAAAGGGGGAAGGGGACAGGAAGGTGGTAATGGAGGACCCAGAAGTCCAATGAGAAATGCCAATCACAATTCTGATCCAATTGATCATCATGACTATGTCGCTAAGTATTGTTGGTTTGATAAACCTAATATTCATGCTCAATGGGGTTTTCGAGGATATGACGGCACAACTGGAGGAAATGGAGGAATGCCTGGCAATGGAGGTCAAGGAGTAAATTCAAATAACGAATCTGTTGTTATTTTTCAAGGAAATGATTTATTACAGTTTACAAGCAAACAAGGAGAGAATGGATTACAAGGCAAGGTTGGAAGCGGTGGGACTGGTGGTAGTCCGGGTAAGGGATACTACTGTGTTAAACATTGCACCGACGGCTGGGAATGTTGGGCAAGAGACGCAGAATGTTGGAATGGAAGATGTCCTGGAAATCCTGGCGGTAATGGGGCCAATGGAAATTCACCACTTTGTCCAGATGATCCAATACAACCAAGAGAGCTTCTAAGGTGGCCAGCTATAGTAAACTATAGAACACGTTTCCTCAACGATACTGACTTGGCAACAACCACACTTTTTAATGAGATTGATAAACGAGCCGAAACGAAAAATCTCTTTACGCTGAAAGCATTAGCAGAGGAGTCACTTGCCCTTGGAAAGATGAATAGAGGGGATGTCAAAACAAAAAGACTGCGTGAGATGTACACATCGCTGGTTTCTAGACTTGAGGACTTTTCCTTGACTAATTACAACAAAGTGTCAGACGAACACAAGAAAATTGTCAACATACTTCTCTCTTTAGCCCACAGTTCTTTGATGAATTTCGATAGAGCTCAAAATTATGACGTCATTGTTGATATTTCCTATTACATTTCTATAATCGAACGTCAAGTCAATTCTTTAAGAACTTCCACGTCTTTACAGTCCATTCTGCAGGCTAAGGAAACGTTTACACAAAACTTAAAAGCAAAGATAAGTCAATCACTTGGTTTGCTAGTAGAGATAGTGACCCCAGCAATCGAACAAGCGAAGGAAGACTTGGAGATTAAAGTAAATCTTTTAGAAGATCAACTGGTTTCTTTGATTGAAGACACTCAACTTTCTTCAAAAGAAATGAAAGAGAAATTACGCAAATCTAATGAGCAACAAGGCATTTTGAACTTTTTGAAGATTTTTGACGTCATTGGAAACATTTTCTCGGCTTACATTCCCATATCAGAATTTCCAACTTGGAACAAATTGGTGATGGAACTACAGGAAAATTATTCTGGAAGCCCAGAAGAACTCGAGAGAGTGAACCAACTTGTGGAAGAGGCAGAAATATTGTTGGAAGAGTTGGAGGAGAAACGGGAAGAGTTTCAAGGTGAATTTCAGCCCCTCTTGGATTCCTTACTGGGATACTTTAAAAACGTTAGTGATTCATTAAACTCTAGAAATGAAGTTGAACGACCGCAGCTACTCCTAACAAAATGGCAAGTAATCACAACACTAAAAGATGTCAAAAACTCATTAAATGTTTTTGGTGACGAGTCATTAAATTTACGACCCTTGTCCTACGCCATTGATCGTATTCAAGATGCAATGGCAACTACCATTGACATGTATGAAATGATAGAGGAGTATCTGGAAACGGCAAGTCTGGCTGGCTATATTTCTACATTAAATTCTGCCCAATTGGGACCAATTAGCATTACTGACCCAGAGTATGTCAACACAGTGGAAAACTTTGATATAAAAATCAAACAAAATTTGCTAGACGTTGAAGTCAACAAAGCCAACCATGCATTTAAAAAATGGGTGTTTCCTTTTGCCAAGTTTTATTTTGGGGAAAAACTGAGATTTGTAAATAAACAAAACATTTCATCCGAGTTGGGCGCAGAGCATTTACAACAGCTAGAAAATCTTCAAATGGAACTGGAACGATACAAAGCGATGTCTGTTGGAAATCAGCATACTTTTATAATACCGGCCAATTTTTCTAGTGAGCTTAAGGTAATGTGCATCATATACACAGCATAACATGCTTACGTATTTTACAAACTAATATTTAACTAATTCGTTTGTGAACTGTATTCTTTTTCTTTAGACAAGCAAACCGTTTTTCACATGGAAGAGTGACCAGTGGTGGGATAACATCGTGTCACTGCTCTCTGGAGACAAAACCGACTTTCTAGCGGATGTAAAAATGCAGGGAATGGAAGGCTGGGAGGCAATTAAATTTAAGCTGATCGAAATAAATTTCAAGTTAAATTATGCACCAGAAGGAATGCAGGAAGAATTTGATGATATTCTGGAGTACTTTGGGGTTTCTATGACTCATAGTGGGGTATCCTACTATAGGTTTCAGCAGGACTATTTTGTGATGACAGGTGCTAATCAAACCGTAAGGTATAACTTTGAAAGGGATGAGGACGGGAACAGATTGGGTACTAATCAGGTATATGAGAAGTTCAGAAATGGAGATTTTCTCTTGAGCCCTTATACTTTATGGACTTTTCAGTTACGTAAGGTAGTTCCTGTGAAGAAAGGTAAAATGTTGCGTTATGATGTGGGATTTGAGAGTTTGGAGAAGTTTTTGCCATATATTGATGTTGAGTTGGTTGGTATGGGTACATATACGGATGGTGAAGCTGCATTGGCTGCTGCTTATGGTGATATGCAGTTGGGCGTGTATTACGAAAGAGATGAAAGAGTTGTTATTGATTTCAAGTTCTGATTATAACGGCAAGTCTTATCAAGTTAATGTCAAATTGTTATAAAATTAAACAGAGTCAAAACAAAATTTCCAATGAACCCTAAACAAAATTTCTGACTTCTGAAAATTTCGTTTATTAATATTCGTGTAGTAGCTTTATTCAGTAATACAATCAAATAAATTGTGTACAACAGCATTAAATATTGAATCCTTTATTTATTTGGTGTGCATTAGCATTACAAAACCAGCATCGATTTGATATTAGGTTTAGGTTACATCAACAAATCTATCTTTGCAAAGATGCATGGATGTAACATGTAGGTGTAAATTAGAAATCATCTTTCTCTCATAAAATGATTAAAACACTTACTTTAAAGAAATTACAGAACATTCTGTTGCATACAGGGTCTGAGTAGTGAAAGTACCTCCTATAGATTCCCTGAGCTGAATATATTGGCATAGTAAAAGCACGGAATGCCACCAAAAATCGATAAAAGAATCACCATGGTTTACTTGAGTAATCCTTCCTTCCTTTCTTAAAATATTCTTATGGACATATGTAAATGTGGCTCAGGGTACCTTTTGTGTCTACTCGTATTCTTACTAATGGGATAATTTAGTCGAAATATTGAGAGTATATATATATCACATTTTAATGTAAATAAGGTTCAAGAAAAACGTACAACTTTTATTCTTAAGCTATGTAGATCAAATTCATCTGAATAATGTAAAAACCGTTTAATATATGTATATATGTAGCATTAATTTTACAACCTGAAACTAAGACCTAAAAAAGACTAATTCCAAGAATACTTATGCAAAAATGAATGCCTAACTAAAACTAAATTTACATTTCTACCATTAAAAAAACTTATTTGTGTGATTTGTCCCTATTTTACAAAACCTAATACACATCATAGAACAGTGTCAAACAAAATCTTTAAAAAACAAATTATATTTCTTTACATATTTACACAAATTTCAGTTTCTTACCATTTTTAATTTTATAAGTATGTCTTGTTGTCCAACTTCATGCCATTATAAGTTTTTTCGTCATATATTTATGTTGCCTAGCAAATAAGATAAGGGTAACCTTCCACTGTTGTCAGTTAATCTAACGTCAGCACCATGTTTTATCAATAGATTAATAATGTTTAGGGATTTGGTGTAGGTACCAGTGTAACACAAGGACTCACCGGAGCAAGCTACATGATACGGAGTCATCCCAAATTCGTCCCTAGCATTTGCGGAAATCCTAACAACATCTAAGAAATATTCTACGGCTTCTACATTTTGATAAAGAACGGCCACATGTAAAAGAGAAGTACTTCGTTCGATAAAGTAACCCTGTTTCCAGTCTGAAGAGTATTCGAGTGCAGTTGCTAAAACCTCAGAGCCATATCCAGCCCTTATTAGCTGATACACATTTGTTTCCTCAGAACATGTTACTCTTTCGATAACAAGTTCTTTTGAAGTTAGTAACAAATGAATTGTTTTGTCCTCCAACTTCATAACCCTTAAAGCTTTTGAAAAGGCCGTCTCTTTTTTTTTATTAGTTTTTCTAAAAAGGGAACCAGCATCTCGACTGAGTAAAATTTCAACCAAATCGTGATACTCGTCAGCTGCCATATACTCTGTGATTTGGTGAGCAAGTGTATTTTGTTGAGAATCCACAGCAAATAAGTCCACCCCACTTTCAATCAAACGTTTCAAGAGTCTAATGTGAATGTTGGTTAATAACTGAACAAGTGGTATGTTTTCAGACTTTTCTTGCAATATTTTACCATTTGTGATTGCCACCAGTTTGGTGATTATCTCAAGCTTGGATTCAACAATGTGAGGCAAATCATATTTGCTGTTGTAAACGGCAGCATGACATAAAAATGTTGGAAGCTCTTGTTCATAGATCAAATTTATAGAGTTTAAGAAATAGTCAAATAATCTCATGTTTCCCTGTTTTGATGCAAAGTGCATAGATGTCATTAAAATACCTAACGGCTTCCAACTATATAGATTCAGTTTAGAAATATCGCTCGTGCTTATTTCTAAGCTCTCATGAATTTTTCTAGCCATCTTAATGCTAACGTGACGACTAGCAACGTCTAAAATTCTCAAAAGTTTATTATGACCAACTGCAGACAGACTTGGTGACTCAGTTATTACTTTTCTTGCACTCTTTCGCACTCCGCGAATAAGAAGACATAATATGCCATAAAGTTCGTTGTTTAAACAAGCCAAGAATATTTTGTTTAAGTGTTTAACTTCATTGGAAACATGCTCATAAACAAACCGAGCAATTTCTTTTTTAAGTTCTAACTGGTCAAGCAAAAATGCCTCAAAAACGAAACAAAGTCTGAGGTTTACAAAAGTCACCTGGTTTTCTGAATTATTAGTCGTTTCGAATAAAAAAGACAAAATTTGACTGCATGTTTTTACACCTCTCTCTACATCAAAGTCTCGTATTTGATCGAAAAGATATTGAATTGAAAGATATTCTGCAAATGACTTATGTACAAACTCGACTTTATTGGGTATGCAACTTTTTTGAAGTAAACTATGGCTGTGCAATCCCTTGGTCAACTCAAAATGGAAAGGGGTATTAACTAACAAAATGTCTGGGAGGAATTTGGGGAACGTAGTTTCTAAAGCAAATTGTATCACATATTGTCTTGTGTCTGAGCTCACCTTCTCAAATATTTGTTTAAAACATGATTGGTATAAAAAGCTATTTGTTACAATATATCTTCTAACGTCTAAAGTTTTGAAGGTGCCCTGTAAAAAGTCCCGAATAAAATCTCCAAACTCATGAGCTAACATCGCTGTCAGCATTGGAATACCAACGAATTGAATAGTATGTAAATTATCACTGGAAGCTAATAAATTCACACAACTCTTTGATACACAAAAGAGCTTATTTGTGATTTGAATGCCTGTGGAAGAACTCCAATACAAGTTTAAAAGCTTGATTTGATCATTGTTCTGAAATTCACCCAATTCCCACGAAATAACACCAAATTTTTCTCCTAGCTCTTTGCACTGGTTTTCATTAGCAGTCATAAATAGTCTACAATTCTTAAATTCATTGACAAAACATGCTAAAATCATGTCAGCAACTACTCCCTCTGAAGTCAGAAGCTCCTCATAACCATCTAAGAATATCTCAATTTGATAGTTACTATTAACCAATATATTTGAAATAATGCTTCTACCTATGTCATTTGTGGAAACAAAACTTGCAATAACCCTGATGATTTCGGTTGAGCATAATTCTTGACCGAGGCCAAGGTTAATGTTAGCAATGAGATACCGAAAAGTTATAAATATTACAACACGCTCTTCATGATACTTTTGCAGTTTTCTTGCAACGTTAGCTAAAAATGTAGTTTTACCGTCTCCCGAGCTACCAGTAACGCAAAGAACGCATGGTAAATGTTTTGTTAGGTGTACTTTTATAAACGAATCTTCGTTTATGAAAACAGAGCTCTCCTTAAACTTTAACATTTTCTCAATATTGCCAAATGTTTTGACCCATATAAAACTTCCCATTTGGAATCTCAGATAATGAATTGTGCTTGCAGTTTTTTGACAAAGTTGCTGAAATTGATTAGAACTTTCTAATAATATAAAACGCTGGGATACATTGCTTCCCGGGCTACTTGACATAACTAAATGAGATCGTGTGATCATGTCGAATGTTTTCCTGTCTATTCCCTCCACAGCAAAAATATCTGTGTCTTTTGATGAAATGCTGTTTAAATTTATTTTGTTTCTTATTGATACTTTTCGTTCGACGTAGTAGCAAAGTGCATCTGGGATCGTGGACCTGGTAAGCTCGTAGTCTACCGTGTTAACAAAATTATGAAGCTCCTCTTTATTAAATGTATCATTAAGAATACTTCTTAACCCATTTCCAATTATGCCCTTTGCAAAGCTCATCAAAGACCGTTTTACTCCAAATATGCGAACCTCTTTCGTACAAAGTTCACCTTGCTTGCAGGGAGGAAGATCCTTCCATTTGGTTTGCTGGGTAATTTCTAAGGTAACACATGAGTCCTTATTTCTTTGCATTTGTTCTAAAAATAAGGTAAA
>JAQFZG010002738.1:0-15515 GCA_034695465.1 Entomobrya nicoleti
TGGAAATGAAAATGATTTTTTGAAAATGAAATGAAAAATTCATTTCATTTTTACATGAAATGAAATGACTGAAGGCACTAGTACATACAAATCGGTACTCTAGTGTGTTTACAGCATCAGGAGTAGAATCTGGAAGTTGATGCATTCAAGCTGTTTGTATGTCAGCACCACTGTAAACCTTTTACACGGACCACGTTGTTTTCCATCTGTAGTCCCTTGAGGGCTTTTAAGTGACACGTCTGTCGCAAGGAAGGAACCCATTTTTCCCTAGCTTGCCTTTTATTTTTGGTTTGAATTGTTTTACAATAAAACCGATCGAGATACCTGTCTGCATCAGACACTCACATACATCCACATCACCCACCACTTATGCATCCCATTCCCTAAGAACAACGATACATAAACAGGTAAGAAATTTATGGATTGTCAGAAGTTTTTACGAGAAAACATTTTGTTAAATAAAAATGTCGTATCATTGCTCGCATTTTTTGAAAAATGAGCTCATTGTCAACAACTGCCATAAGAATATAATGTATAGTCCATAGTATATCGCTAAAAAATGATGCGATGATTATCTCGGGCAAAGTGTAAAAAAAAATCTAAACGATTCTCAAATTATGACATCAAATAAGCGTTGAAAGAAAGAAAAAGAATTGTATTGACAGTATTTACTCGTCATTTCCTAACGAACAATACCAGCAACTTAATGCTTCTTGCCAAATAGATAAACCTACTGGTAATATGAAGTTAGGCATGGAGTAGTAAATAGAAACATGCAATTTAAGTATCTCATTCTACCCTGCCTGGTGAATGCTCTATTTGTGTTTATATATGTTAGATTAGAGCTGCTTCCATTATAACAAGTCGAAATTACTAGCCTGTACAAAACCGTTGAAACTTGGAAACAAACCACTTATAGTAGATGCAAGTTTGATATTTTCATAATGAAGTGTTTACAAGCACCAAAATAACTTTTATTTGTTTACGAGCTACATAAAGTTAGAGTATACAAAAAACAGTCAAACAAGTTGAGAAACATACACATTTCTTGCGCTTTTGTAATTTCTGAAGACAGCATACAAACAACGAACGTACTTCCTCATTTACATCAAAACATACGATTCGTTCTTGAAATTGAGCACAGTATTTTTAAAGTGTAGAGCTTTTCACACAAATAGCTTTACTTCATTTGGCTTCGGTGACGGTTAGACAAACGACATTTCGAAACACTTAGTCAGGCAGGGAACAACTAAACTAATTTATTACTCATTATCATAGGACAGTACTGTTATTATCCTCCCCAGCAACATCCCATCAAGCTTAACAGTATTTGAAGAAGTAACAAACTCAACGCACTAACCGTATAAAGTCTAAATTACGTTATGATTGCAAAATTCGTTACTTCAAACTCAATTTAGGCATATGCATTTTATAGTATAATGATGTCAACGAGATAAAGTCACTATTCTCTACGCACAATAATGAATTATCTGCCAATAATCACCCCCAACTGATAATGCCGACTGTAAATTATATGCAAAATGCTGCACAAAAGATGAAATCAAGCCAAAGATATTTTGTGTTGTCTGGGTCGTATATGAGTCATCGTCATAAAAAAAATTACGGAGTGTACTGTAAATTGTTGCCCCTTGTTGGTTCAACAGAGGGGAGTTCCTACAAATTGCATATACATACACTCAGTATGGGATAATCTGAGCTAGTAATCAACAATCAACGTCACGTTGAGCATAGTAATTTACATATATGATCTAATGGTGTTTTGCATCTTTAAAGTTACATCTAACTAACTTTTCTGTAGTAAAGCCTTGTGCTACACTGTATAATTTTTTTTATAATAATGATCTCATTGCAGTCTTCAGGCAACTTATTTCTCACATTATCATTCTCAGTGTACCCCTAGTTCTAGTTATGTAGTCTGTGTCGATAGATAGAGACAAAACATCTCCAATGAAAAGATGCAGGTGTTTCAGATCACATATTGTAAGCCATTTATAGCAGGGATTCCGATATTTTAAAATTCCACAATAATTATCTCACACCTTTTTCCCCTTTGGACAGGATTATGAGAACTTTAATAGGTCAAACTTGACTTTAGGACTTCAAAACTAAAGGTAAAAAATTACTTCCAAAGTAATACCCCGTATTGGAATAGATCAATGCCAACTTCTATGCTATATTCTCTGTTTTGATAGTGGATAATATTTGTCTGTAGAAGAAATTTACCTATCCAATCCACAAGCCTAACAATATCATAAAATAATATGAAAGAGATCATAAAATGAACTGACATAATCAAAAACTACTAAAAACTTTTCTCTCTCGACAATTCACAACGAGAAATGGAGTAGGAAGAAAAATACAACTTATAAAAGTCCATATAGAAATTTTAAGGTGTTTATGGAATCAACTTTTTGTACATGCAGAAAAGTTGATGTTTTCCTCCTGTCTGCAGAAGTTTTGCGTGGGGGTGATGATGGAACTTTCCATGATAATATCGTTTACTTTAGTACTTTTTCAAATGTTTGTAGTTTTTAATCTTGAAGCGAGAGCTTGCTTCCATGCATGCTATGCCTTAAGCGATTTTTTTTGTCAAAGAGCAGGAAAGCTAAAGTAGTAACAATAATATCCCAGTAATTTCTTCCATATGTGTGGATATTTTGAGTAGCGTATTTTTAAAATGTAAACATACATCTCTTATAGCCAACTTGAACGAAAATAGATTGGGCAATAATAACATTTGTGTGTTAGCCAAGCATGTTTTCTCCACAGTTGCGAATTTTGGAAGCCATGTTTCCTGACGGATTTTTCCTTGAGGAGCTTAACTTTATAAACATCACGTAATTTGAAAAATTACGCGCATTTAGTAAATTGTTTACCTAACCTCGTTTTCTTTCCAATAATCTTATTTTTCTTCTGCCATGACTTATGGCGTTCTTTATTCTCGACCTCAAAAGTATTACAACGGCTTATTTTCTTTGTGGATTTGTTGATGTGTAAGCAAAATGGACCATTCTTCCACGTTCCTAACTTTTTAAGGTTTAAAACATATTTGTGAAATGCTTATACGTATGCCTTTTTCGGATCTACTTTGTTTATTTGCAAAAAATATACCGGTTTTGGCAGGTAATAAATCCACACATTGTATATAAATAGCAGGTTATTATCATGAATTCACATAAAGTACTTACATAATATTTTTTCTGGGAGAATAAATGAGCTTAGAAAAGTATAAACCTTATTTTTCACTTGTCCGTGCTTCCGACTCCCCTAAAATATCGTAACGAGTGTATTAGAAGCAAATATACCATATCCAAAAAAGGTGGGTGGAAAGAAACTGCTCGGAAATAAGTAACGCAGTCGCTGCTTTTACTACATTACATTATAATAGAAAGGCTCGGCGACTAGTAGTCTCGTGCTTTCAAACGATATTTCACTGGGAAAACTGCCACCACCATGACAAGCAGGCTTTTAATGGAGAAAGTCAATCTGGCATTAAGAGTAAAAGCGGTAGAGTAGTGATAGTAGTATTGACGATGGCGTTGGTGTTTAAGAACTGGAACATGTTCCGTAATAACAAAAAATGCTCACAAAATGGGACTTCATGATACTCCCTTCTAAATATTACATACTCTCTAAAAGGCAATGAAATGGCTTCCACAAGTTATGTATACTGAATGAATGGTCATGATGATGATTTTGATGATATATCGATTAATAAAACCTATTTCTAATATTGAATATAGACCTCTGTGTATAACAGTGGTATTGATTGTAGGAAACCAATTAGGACAAGACTATCATGATAGCAAGTGTACTGGACTCGTATAAAGAGTTTGAATTTAGGTTACGTGCATTAGTACATTTAGTTACCAAATCAAGCGAACAGGCGATGGAGAATCAACCCAGATGGCAGTAATGATTATTTATTACTAGTATAGTATAACTTTATTAAGAATCGCATTGGAATTTCACGTTGCTACTAATTGCATTCAAAAACTAAGAAATGGAGAATTTTTCAATCAGTATGAGTCATCATAAATAAGTGGAATGGACACAAAATTCGTATTCAATTCACCGATTCTAGTCTGAATCCATTCATAGTCCTCTCAGGTATTATGATAGGCTCTGAGAACGCCATTCCTTTTCCTATTCGACACCATCTGGTACTTAATTTGGAAACTGCCCAGTTTAATGGGAAAATTAGGAAAATATGGCAATTGAAATGCATGTGCGCATTGAATTTTAAGAGCAAAAATACAAGTTTATTGCAAGTTATTACAAGAAAAATACAAGGGAATTCCCTTGCAAATAAAAAAAGTAGGATAAAAAACTGATGCTGCATTGATTTTTTTCTCTCACAAAGTCATAAAAATATTCTGTTGACATTTTTAGACCAAAAAAGTAACAGGCACAAAAGAAGGTAGCAACCAATTTGTAGAGAAATCCATATAATTTAGGTATATGTGTATGCACGTTGGTTAATGTTGGTGTTACTTTTCGTACGTGATAATGTAACATAAACATTCATATTTAATGGGAGTATATCAATATAACCAGGGTAAATAGTGTGCTCGATTTAGTACATCAAACAAAACCCAGAAGGTCTATAGGGATAGATACTATTTTAACACAAAATGTTAGCAAAAGCCACGTTTACCTTTTCCAATAATAATACAAACGAGACCTGTACTCTATTTTATTCATGCTTTCTATACATTATAAAAGAGTATGTCATGATTTATATTTATAGTATACATACATAGTATGCTACACAAAGTACTATTGACTATTCTTAACATTTCCACGACGGATATGTCAAAGCCAAACGATAGACTCTCATGCTGCAGAAGTCTTATAAGGTTTTCTGCCGCTGCGTACATGTGCCATGTCATGTCAAAATACGAGGAGAGACCTCGTCGTGGTGGTGGTGGTGTGTGCTATTCTACTCCTTCTCTGGATGATGACTCATCCCCAAGTAAATTTAGCAGCATAATAGTTCTAAACCACCCATGGAAAGTCAAGAGACTACCTTGGAACTATTTCGTCGTTTTCTACGCTTTCCAACAAGCTCAAATGGAATGCTATGTAGCTTACGAACAAAAACCATCATTTTCTATAACCTCCATATAGTTTCTTATAAACTTTATATGCTACTCGTTCAAATGCTCCAACACACTTTCATTCCATCGTAGTAGTACTTTTGCCACTGCAGCAGCGTTACCCATGTAGCGTGTATGAATAAACGCAGCGTACTTCCTTCCTCCACTACTTTCTTACTCTAATTTAGATTCTCCTTTTATATATTCTCTTGGCAATGCAGTAACAGTCAGGAGTGGAGGTGGCATTATTATAGGGCTATTTACAATGAGGCCGAGAACAAGCTATAATAAGCCTGATGAGTTTTTCGTTGATCAAATTAATAGTAATATAGAAAGCATGTACTCAGTACTCTATACCTTTTTTATGTGATTTTTTTTCTCTCATTTTTTTGTATATAAATCACTCTGCTAGACGTTAAGGCGTATTACGTGCTTTTGTCACTGGTTTTATTTTCTTCCATCAAAATATTGATTCACTGTTTATCATCAACTTGCGTTTTAAATATATGAATGCAAAATAAAATGTAGAGCCTGATTAGAAATTCGAATCCGTATGACTTATTTACACGTTGAAGTTGCATGAATCAAAATTATATAACCAGCCATCTTAAACTTTAAAATCTCAGATCCAAGTAACGTTTCTGATAAAAGTTTTCCGTGGGAAGAGTTCTGGAGAAGCATTTCATTTCTAGTTTCTTATTTATTCCCACATGATTTTTTTAGCTCATTTGGCGAATAACTTGAATGCTATGTAAGTATAACACGATGGTTTTGGTTCGGTTCAGTCATTTTATTATAAATTTATTTCAAAAAATACTATGTTCATCCACTTATACACATGTATAAAGCTTGTGAGACAATAAAATATTTTTATACTATTTTTAAAGACTACCACGCTACGCTATCACTGTATATTTTTCTGCGTAGAAACTTTGTAAGAATTTTTTGTATTTCTTTGTTTTGCAAGTTTCTTGTGTAATGTACTTTTTCTTATAATTTTCGGTCGATTGCAAAAGTGTTATGTAACACCCTGTTTGCATTTGCATAGCTTGTTTTTACGATGTCTGCGGGTGATGATGTCCATGATACGTTGTTGATCGACTATTGGCTGGTGTCGTTTCTTCTGATGATGTTGATGATGAAAGGAAGGCGATGAGTCATCTTGGCACTCCACTGTTAAAGACCACAACCGTATTATTACAAGAAAAGAAGTAGTACGTGGATAGGGGACTCGGAAGAAAGAAAATAAAAAGGTTCTTGTCTGAAGATTCTCATCTTTCATTCTCCACAGATGCTAATGCGATGAATGTTTTTGCTAGATACGAGAAAAGGCTGCCAAAGCAAAACTACCAGCGTTGCGAAATGCGTGTTTTTAATACAAAAAGTAGACCGGATAAGGTATGAGATTCGGGAAAATACTTTTAAATACACAGAAGTTTTCATTTAAAAATACGAAATATTGGTGGAAATCGAAATTAAATTGGCCATGTAGGGTTTGGCTATTTATCGGTTATTTTTTTGACTTGACAGACACACGTGCGAATAAAGATTCTTTTTTTAAGGAGAGGATACTTGCGTCGTAGTTTTTTGCTACTTTTTTATTCACCCAACCTTCTTTCAATGAACCCTTCCGTCTTTATCTTCTTTGATAAACTAAACATGTTTGTGCAGCAGTTGTGATGTAGTAAGATGAATTTTTATTGTTACACCATGATCTTAGGTGAAAAGAAAAGTTTAGAGGTGCAAACAGTGCTTAATTTGCTTTGCTTCTTCTCTTGTTAAAGTATTAATTAATCTTTAACAGCATAGTAAATCTTCCAGATTTTTATGATTTTATTTACAGATTCACACTTCCAGTGAAAGTCATATACATAAAATATGACGCGGCTTTTACTGTGGTTTTTTGTATCATATAAACTATCGTGGTTTAAGGATTTTTTAATATAACCAAAATTGAATTTAAATATTTCGATATAAAAATAAGATAATATTTTGACGGTTTTGTTTCTGTAAAAATCCATTTCACGCGGAAAGAGCACAGTATAAAAACAAAATGCATGTGAACAATGACTGTCCGTTTCCAATTTTACCATTGGGCGACGTGTGTTCATCAAAGGATCATGTCTGACTATTTTACTACCGAAGCAATCATGAAGCACGATGTCATAAAGTGATTGCTTCCGTATAAAGCAAGCAAGGTATCTATGTGTTTGAATAAAAAATATTTCGTTGATGGAAAAGGATAAGACGCCAGGCCAGATCTGTTTTTAATACCAAAGCCAGATCTCCAAACAGATGTATGACCTCGTTCTCAATTCCTAATGAAGTAGATTACATGCGTCTAAATGTCCATGTATTACTGCACATCCCAACATCAAAACTTCACAACATATCGTGAGGATTTTATCATTGATGCTGAAGATAAATATGGAAAGTGGCGGGTTTAGAATAAAGCTCGATTTATTCAGAATTTTATTTTAAATTCAGTAGTAAGACCATGCACACGTAACGCGTACTTATATGATTTACTACTTTGTAGAGCATTAATTGTAACATGTTCCATTACTTGCTTGCAGAAACCACTACTAGTATGCTCATTGTTTACAGACGACGCTGTGCTGATTTGACATCCTTGATATCGGAGCGGAAACGATTGAGTAATAAATGCTCTTTTTTCATTCCGCCATCGCCAAATATTATTTTACTTCAACTTCAAGGCAGTACGTAATATGTATGCCTTGTGGTGAATAAAATAGGGACTTCAATTAATAATTTGCACAAACTAGCATACATATGCAATGAATTCCAATTTTTCTAAAACTTAGATTTCTAAATTTTAACAATAAATTATGCATTAAATCAATTATGATTGATGGTCTATTCATCAAAATATATGCATGCATAAAATATGATCGTGACTACAAAAAATGCTACTAAAAATAGAATAAAATATTTCCACAGCACAACTCAATATAGAACCAATCTCTGTAAGAACTAATTTAAGCGTATCACTTACCAAAGGAAAGACAAAAGCGTATAAAACCAATATACCTTCACATAATATTATACTTGTGTGTCATTATTGAAAAGCTGAGAGATCCCTTTTTGGACTAAAGGAATTCATTGCAAAACACCAACACAACTTCCACACCAGCGTCAAACTGTAAATTGTATTCATACTTCATACAATCATACAAAACAAATTTTTATGCATCTAAAAGTCAAATTTGTCAAGCTACACTTCAATCGTTCAATGTCATGGGTCAAGCCTGTTGAAGTTGTCTTTTGTCTACTTTGTTATATTATGATGACGTTGCAACTTTTATTTGACAGCATAAATTACCCTCTGCATGCCAACAATAAACGTCTTCATGAAAAACCATTTCCTCCATTTAGAATCCATTTCCACACTTCTCAACCACAAAAAAGCATAGACTTACATCAAATAGACCCACAGATGAAATGGGAGAAATTTGAAAAACTTGGTATCATTGTAGCCACGCCTCCTCTTGTTATGTTACCCCCCCGTATACCCCAGTAACATGGGTACCCAATGTTACCACTGTGTGGGGGGGTAACATAACAAGTTGATAACATGGGAATAACTTGGGGAGGTGGAGCTTGAATGATGACAATTTCTCAAAAAATCTTATATGGGATCTGATACTCTACTTTGTTTGATACCTCTATGCAAAAAAGCTCATCCCTTTCAATTCAAGAAAAAAAATCTTAAAGGAGTAACTATAATAAACAAAGTTTACTGTTTACTTCTGTCGTAAACTTCCTCCAGTCACACACGCACACAACACACATAAATAGTCAACAATGTAAAGGCAGTTTACTTCCTTTCTCATTCAAATCAAACGATTTTATGTTATGCATGCATATGTGTTCTTTTTGTTGCACTGAAATCAAGGAAGTTCTTTAAAAGGGTTTAATTCAATTGAGCATCTCCATTTATGCTTTTCCTGGAACCATATATAGCTATACAATTGGTAGGTATGTGTTATAAAATAAAACCTTTAGAATTGATATTTTTTCCATTTGCTTATATTTGTGCTGTACACATTTAGAAGTGGTGGGTTGCTTCCTTTAGACTTAGACTGCATTATACCATGCTGAATAACATCCACCTCAGATTGGGACAATCACAACTTTACATTCAAAGAATAAAAATTAAGAAGGATGCAGATGTCTCCTCTAAAGTTTGAAATTAGTTTTATGCATACGCATGAGCCGTGTGCCGTGAATAGACCAATATTTTTTAGATCAATGCGGCAATAGACCAAGGGTTTTTAGAGCAAAAGTCATTTACACCAGTGTACGTCATTTGACCAAGCTTTTATTAACCAAATTAAAAAAAAACATTTTTACATAATATGTAAAAAGGCAGTTAGCGATAGATGACAAAACGTTACTTTTGTAACTGTCGACAAAACGCACAAGTTGAGCTTCCGTAGATTCCATGTTGACAGCTTTCCAGTTAGAACCCAAATGAATTGTAGTAAACAAAAATTAAATAGTAGAGACGGATTTTTGCTAAAGATTGAGACTTAAAAATGTTTTGCATAAAACTTGGTCAAATGACTTAGTTCCCATTGATGTAAATACGCTTGGTCTAAATGATCTTGATGTAAATGACTTATGCAAAAATGACCTTGGTCTAAAGTCAGGGGACCGCATGAGCATGTCTCCTTTTCATTGCGAGACAGTATTGAAAACAAGCTGTATTGGATAGCCAAACAAAACATTTGGTGCTTTTTTCCTTTAATCTTTATCTCTTCTCCTTGGAATTACTTTTCAATAGTATTATTTTGTAACCCGATCATTCATCGATCACTAAAGCTGATGCCATCATGCGAAACAAAACATGCATAGTTTGTGAAATACAAACACTTTACAGCAACGTAAACTTCTACTTTATGTATATAATTTTGTATTTTTGATATTGAGGCATTCGCAAAAAAAAGTAAAAAAACGGGCTTGAAAATGAACCTTGAACCTACAACACTCATGGGTAAATTACCAAAGGCATTTTTATTGAGTCCTGTTTGCCACTCTAACCTGAGTAGTAAACACCGAGCAATTATTGTGAAATGTAATGTCGCAAAATGTCTCCGCACTTTTCAGAAAAAAGTAAACACGTCAGCGGATTGGAATTTTCTTTCTTTTTCAAAAAAATACTTAAACCTTTTAGCTTGAAAAGAAAACTTACGTATTACATATAGTATGTATGTTATATCCTTGAACTGATATGACACTCACACCGCATATATCACACATCCCATATCTCAAACTAAGGTTTTTGCTTTAAAATAATCTTCAACATCTATATTTTAGTCGCAGTTGCTTAATATCAAGACAACAGGCGGACATTCAAACAGACTTTACAAATTATAGACTTCATGGCAGACTAGGAAAAAATAGAATTTGTATTCGTTTCAAGACGCTTCATTACAAATAATTGTTTTTTTTTACTAAAAACAAATGGTGAAACAAATTAGAGGAAAATCGAAAGCCGTTGGGTTTTATGGTTTCATCGTCAGGGACATGGATCTATATCTATATAATATCGCTATAAACGTGATGCAAAATTATTAATGAAATGATTAAGAACTAGATTATGGTTTACGTTCAGGGCCGTCACACTTTTGGAAATGTCAAATTATATGTCACATTAACTATTACACATAAATAGAAGCAAACAGCCACATTTCTAACTGTTGTTCATACGTTTTCGTTGATAACTTTTATAACCGCGATATAAATGCAAGGACCCAGTGACAACGAAAAGATGTAACATTTTTGCTAAGCATCATGTGAAATATTTTATGCGACTACTTTCAGCTTTCATGGTACATAATTAAGGGAAATGAGAAATCTTGTGATGATAGAAGTGGCCAACTTTATCTGCTACCTGAAAGCCCAACCAGGCCATTTCTTAAGTGATTGCGAGCATGTTTTTCTCACAAAGAAGATGAGAAGGAAATGAACAGAACATCATCAACATGAGCTCCCAACACGTCAACTATGCTGTCAAGAGACATCTCACAAAAGAAAATGTCACACGCATGCATTCCTCCTACTGATTCATATAATATTTTCTTTTTGGTTCTTATGCCAAGAAAATTAATATGTATAACACGCCGCTGCTACTTACATATTTTATTAGCAAAGAAAACATTCCAAGAAAATTTTCGGCTCTTGTCAAATTGCAATGAGATTACGGACATCATTCTTCATCATTTACACAATACTTAACGTTGGCAAGAAGGAATTCCGTAAATCATCTCTTACAAAGAATTCACTAGTCTAATTTCATGCTTCATGTTATGTAGATTTTAACTTAAAACAAGCCGCAGATGAGTCAATTTTTGTCACACCAAATAAAATGTAGGGATTATAGAAGTATTTTACTACTGAAATACATGCTGAATAAGATACAAATGTGTTTAGTGATTTACATATTTAATGTGACTAATCAATTGTTATGTGTTAGGATTATCATAGCTTAACTCTTAACCCGACTAATTTCTAGAGCCATGGGGCCATGAGCAAGGTTCTTCTGAGCTTTGAAGACTGAACTGCTTGTCAGCCCACTTCCGCCCTTATTTTCTAGTTCCGCCTCCCATAGAATCGATCATAATTGTGATTGAAAGGCGTATCGAAGGTTTCACGAATGCTGCCTGTGGAATAATCCGTTCATATTGCATATGCATATTGATAAACCGGTAATAAAATTATAACAAGAGGAAGTAATGCATAAATAACTAAATAAGTTATTTCTTGGACACATGAATCAGTCAATAATGTATCCGAAGTTTACATCCAAAGGTGATGAGATGAATAGAGATAATGATGATGAAAATTATTTAGCAAATGAAAGAATAAAATCAGAACTGCGTTGACTTTTAATCTCCCGTTGTTCTTAAAGTGATTTATCGGCGAATGCATTTATTTTTGAATCATTTGGAGGGATTTGTTACTAATGACATACAAGACATAACAATAGTGCTTCTACTTCTAGGCTCTGCCATTGAAAGGAAAATAATACTTTAAGCTCATTGAGAACAGCCAAGTTGAGTGTTGTTTTGGCCGGCCGTCCTCCAAAGGTCTTAAATCCACATATCAGAATATCATGTTCTACATATACTTGGTTTTGAATAAGGGCATTAACAAATAGTAGAAATAGTATTAACCTAAACCATTAAGCTCGTGCATCCGCTCCTTGATGTGTCTGCTGTCTACATTCATTATTTCATGCTAACAAGAATAATAACAAAAATCTTGTATAATTTTTTTTTGCAATTATTTGCTCAACTGCTTCAATCACGAGCAAAGTCTTACTTTCATCATCGTCAACCTTCCGTCCGCTCTACCACCGCAAACAAGACGGTTATATTATGTGCAGCCATTATAGCCATACTACTTTTTGTCAAGTCATAAATTAGCTTGTGAGCTATTTTTAGAGTTTAGATAGAAAAGGCACCCTTACCAATAAAAGGCATATGGCATATCATGAAAATCGTTGCTCGCAGTTGACTAAATAACTTTTTTGTTTTTGTATAAACTTAAGAACTTCCCACGCAAACCATGGCGCAGAAAGAAATGCATAAATACCATTGGGATTTTGATCCATGTAAATATACACAGTATATTATACTTGGTTCGTAGATCAGCATAAAAAAGCAAACAGAAAGGAAGGTCTTTCAAATTTAATTCAGAGCAAAACATACGTTTCCTTGTGTCGATGACTAATCCATTCCCCACACTGCGCCGTTCTCATGATATTTTTTTCATCTCCCGTATCACGAGACGAAACCTTAAAAAGTATCCAAAATATCGTCCCAATCGGATCATCTAGCGAAAGCTAGCATTCATGTTAGATACGAAATTGAAATGTTTCTTTTATTCAAGGAGATCTCGCGATGTTTTTATTCTGCTGCTATTTCTATTCATACTACTAAGGTCTTTACTTAACAAGGTTGAGCATAATAAAGTAATATCAAACAAAGTGCATAGGCCAAATATTGTTGTGGGTCGCTGTCTCATGATTCATGATACTAAAATCATACTGAATCGTGTGAGCATAAAAGAACGAACAAAAAATAGCTTTTAGATATTATAGAGATTTTTGTATTATCACCAGTATATTAGCTATACACAATTTTCAGGGATACATTTTGGTGACAATACAACATTCCCTTTCTTTCACTCTCTCTTACGCAAGTTGATTTGATGTGGCAAAAGTCAGCCAAGGCAAAGTCATTACCACCATGCCCATCAACAAAACTGTATATTTTTACTTTTCATTACTATAAACATTTTATTCACTACATTGTATATGTTTATTTATATGTTCTTCCTTCTACGGTAGCGACAGAACTTTCACTGACTCATAATGTATCGTGTAGTAAAGTTAGTCAGTTGCAGGGATGAAAACCGTTCCATGTTCCATGCTTTTTACTCTTTGTCGTCATCGTTTGCACCCACAGAAAAATGGTGAATAGAAACGAGGGGAAAAAACTCCCGGTTGACTTGTCTTGTATGCTAACCAACAAAACACAGCAGAAAAGCAACAAACATTTGTAGAGTGACTAACAATGACGGTAATTGTGATGATGGCAATGGTGATCCAAGTTAATGGTTTCTCTTTCTCACCATTCACCGCCAGGCCTTCATCATAATAATAATATAACCCATCATGTAAAAAGTAAGTCTAATTGCAAGTATCAATATCATTCTCATGGATCCTCATGAAATATTATAAATGTTTTTTTTCTGCATGTGACATGCGACATGACTTTAAACTTAAAATGAAAAAGGTTTGTTCCGAAGGGACTCAATCATTTTTGCTCTGCTTAGTTATAAAATGTGTAATAAAAAACGAAAGTATTTTTCCTGGGAACAACCCGGTTACATTCAGTTTATAAAAACCGTAGATCAAAGTAATTTTTCACGCGGATAAAAGTCTTTTACGTGTGATCCACCCTTCTTACTATACCCGTTATGTTGGTTCCTGTTACATTAGACCTTGACCTAATAACATTTTCTTTTGACTTTTTAAACTAGTTTAATTCTAACAGTCAATGCAGTCTATATTGAGCTAATATGCAAGTATTTACTTAGCAAAGCTACCTAAATTAACTTATCATTTAACTTTTATAGGTCAACAGCAATGCAAAAAGAATAATTACTCGTACACCGTATGACTATGAGTATAATTTTAAATTAGCTAAAGCGTTTAAATTTTTTCTCTTTTACTTTTATCTGAAAAATAATTTTTGAGTTTTCTCCAAGAAAAACATTTATGATCACAAACTACAATCTAAGCTAATTTAATTACACTCATAATATAGATAGCTTTTTCTTCTTCTCAATTCCATTCATTTCATATCATCCACATGAACCTAAATTGTACTGCCCAATAGTGTGAATTGAACTTAACACGATAATCAATTATGTATTGAGATATAAAAGTTTATCTGTTTACTTCTACATATAATCTATCGTGTTGATTACCTAAAGACTTAACATGGAGTGTATATCAGATACAAAGCTTGTATTACAAGCTCTTGTGAGCTAACAAAATCGTCAACATTGTTAAAATGTACTTCACAAAAACACAATCAATCATTATCCATATGTATATTCACTTTCATTGTCTTTGTTTGTAATAATGGGCAACATTATTTTTTCATTGAGGAAGACTTGGGCATTAATTTTAATATTCCATTAATAAAATGTACATCATGAATCCCCGTTCTTACAAATGAATATGAATCATTTGTTACATATGACAAAATCTCAAAAGGGCTGGATCCATAGAATTTTCAAAGTGGAACAATGAATAGCAAGGTCCTCATTACCCCACCACTTCGTCATTGAGGACAACAAAGAAAACGTTATGTCTCCGCCAACTCTTTGTATGAGCTGACTGACTCAAGTACTTGCATCATCATCACGCAAAATATGTTGATGATGACGGCAGTGATGCAGTGATTCTTCTCGGCGACTCAGCATCAAAAGCATTTTCAACCTGATTGGTCCTCCAGTGTAACCCTGTCATCCGAACAAGATCCAGAAATTCGGATCGGATAGTTTACTCAAATGATTTTCAAATGAAAATATACATGTTATGCGTCATCCGTCATCACACTTTCATCATTGGAAGTTGGAGGGGTACCATTTTACTATTGTTTGGCGGTACAAACGTAGCAACTATTTAAATAAGCTAAAAAC
Source organism: Entomobrya nicoleti (assembly GCA_034695465.1). Taxonomy (NCBI): domain Eukaryota; kingdom Metazoa; phylum Arthropoda; class Collembola; order Entomobryomorpha; family Entomobryidae; genus Entomobrya; species Entomobrya nicoleti. The sequence continues at coordinate 15,363 of JAQFZG010002738.1, forward strand.
TACTATTTAAAATCAGGGCCTTTGTTAGTCAGAATTATTGCTTAAAACTATCTTTGTATTAAGTAGGGCAAGCTAGACATGCTCATCTTTTGGTATTCTTTTTGTTACTTGCATGCACAAGACAGTGTGCATGTGTGTGAGACTGCTTTGGTA
>JAQFZG010002739.1:0-15515 GCA_034695465.1 Entomobrya nicoleti
TTCGGATATCCCAGTCCAAAATTTCGAATCATGGAAATTTTCACTTGATTAGTCTTATCTGTCGAATTACAATAAATACAGTATATCGAAAGAGACGTATTTTCGTTTAAGTAGGGCACACTAAAATCAGATGAATTTTGTTCCATGTTAACCATCCATAGAAAATTATTTCTGTATTTTGAACATTTAATCAAATCATCCAGTAACGCCCTGTTCCGCAAAATATCCATATCCGGTTCTGCTTGAAGTGCTGATGACGTTCGGACAAAAAACACGGTATAATTTAAGGGTTCAAAAAATATTTCGATTTCTTGTTGAGTGTAAAACAAATTTAGTTCAGAGAGTGCTGTAAATAGTGGCAAGTAAACAGTGTCCACGGTTTCATTAAACCTGTTCACGTAACTAATGTTTTGGTACTCCTGGTTTATTATTATAAACACTAGTAAGGCGCTCAACGAATTGCGTTTAAACTGCATTGGGTCTATTCTTGGCGGTGGATCTATTATGTTTGGTGAATTTTTGTGAAAGAGTTTAAATGCGCCGCCACTAAAATAGGGATGCACCCCATATTTTGCTTCATTGGGATCAAGTACTATAGTGGAATTTAGTGTTATCAAGTTTCGAATAGTAAATGTGCAGTTAAGGGTTCTGTAATCTAGTTTTTCAGAAAAGTATATTTTCACTTCAGCGGCAATAATATGAATGTGACAGTTTAAATCCCCATTAATAAATGGATTTATCAAATTTTCTGTTTCTGTAATGTACTTGATTGATTCTGAGAAGCTTAAAGGAGATAATAGAAAACTTAGGAAAAGAAACAACATAGTTTTTATAAACGTTTCCATCTTTGGTATTGATTAAGAAAAATTAATGTAGAAGCAGCTAGATTGAATCTGAAGCGGAACTAAAACTTAGTTTATTGGCATACGTATACTGCTTGGGATGCACAGGACATTAGCACAAAATCGATAAAATATTCAACGATAATAAACTAAAGCAAGTTAATTACGTGATAGTCGTAAGTTGTTTTGTTTAAAATTGTACCTGACATGAATATTTTGTATTGAAACAAATGGATATATTACACAAGTTGTTTAAATAGCACAGGTTGGTTCGAATTTAAATTGAAAGTTAAAGAAATGTTAATAATTTAAGTTGCCTTAAAACTGCTTGCATATTTATAACCGGCTGCAGTTGAAATGAGTGGGTTATGCTTCGCGAACAAAGAGTTGCTCTGAGTTGTATGCATTTCTAAATGACAGGAGCCAAACTGGAGATGCAAATGTGCTGTGGTTTTTCCAAGGGTTAATGTACGCCTGTTAGCCAAATCAAAGAGCCGATAGAATCGATACAAGCAGCAGGAGTGAATGTATGGGCAAATGGATGGTGATGATGGTAGTAGAACGCGAAATACTAAAAATTATGAAGTGGAGGAAATTTGAGACAGTTGGATGGAATATAAATTTATTTTACGGTTAAAAGTTAATGCTAATGAATGGTAATTTTAGCAGAATGCACCGCAGAAGACATACGAAGTGTTGTACAGTAAATTACAGTAAATCAATACATCTAGATCATCAGTAAACCTCGAAAACTAATCCGTGAAACAAAGGATTAAAATATCATTAAAAGGAGAAATTAAATACCATTAAAAAGAGAATATTGAATATAATTAAAATCAAAATTAACATTAAAAGTAGAAATCCAAAATATCAGTAAAACGCGTTCGCGACACAAGTATTTTAATTAATTTATATGGCATTCAGGTACAAAACCTATTACGTGTAAATTCATTATTTAGAATGTGTTTCAGACATAATTGGTAGAAGGTATTTATGTTTTTCTTGATTTTTTGTTGGATAAGAAGGAAGAAATATTGTTCATAATAAGTTTTACAATTATTAAAATTGTTTTTCAATAGCCTGTGGTAAACTACCGTTGTAGTTGGGAGAACCAAAAATATATGAAGATATTAAATATTATATTTTCAACGAATATATTTTAAATTCAGTAAAATGACAGTTTAGACCGTTTGGGAATTAGATGAATGATTTTCATGTAAAATATTCGTAATGGTTTAACACTGGTAATGGAAATCGAAGGAACGTTTACAAAAGGCATGAAAAAGTAAAGATTTTTTAACACAATTATTTATATTTTTATTTTATTTTATAATTTTCAGCACTTTTTCAATACGAAAGCATTAATTTAACTGCATCAATTCCATAACAAGAAGATTTTAATTATTAAAGATTTTTAATATACAACAATTGATCAAAATGGTAATATTTAACAACCCTTCACCACCAAGTATAAATTTTACACACGAAAATATTCCTAAAAATTATAAAATATATTTGCCTATTCAGCAGAACTAATTTAAAAAAAACCTGATTCCCACATTCTTTCACAAACCGAGCCCCAACAATAGCACCGTTTTCATTAATCTTCCCCTAAACATCTATCATTTTTAAGTTGGGCCATTCCTCCCAAACAGAAACATTACTAGGAATTACCAATTTCTTATAAAACTTTTAAGATAATATTTTCTCAACAAATTCGCACCAGAATCGATGCATACATTTCTCATATCCACCTCATGTGCTCTTTCTCTAACATCATCTCTCATATTAATGTTCAAATTAGCAAGATTGGGTAACAAATTCAAGAAATAGTAAGTCAAATCCATCGAGTCTTTCAAATATATTGATTTGATTGACCCAACCTCAAAACCATTAGAAACATTTCGAGTTTCGGTCAGTTCCAAATCTTCAAAAATTACACTTTCCACAGAAAAAAACTTTTAGTGATTTTAATATTTCAACAATATTCACTTTAAAACGGCAATGCATAATTGACGCATAATTAATGCATACGACAGATATAAAGTTTTCAAGTTTTTTACAGGAAGTGACTCAAGCACCCTTTTAACCTCTTTGTCACCTTGATTATCTAACTGAAAGTGTAGTTCAGTTAAATTACCAGCCAATCGTTCTCTCAGCTGACAGTCTAGAACACGACGAATATCTCCGCTAATTCCCAAACTTCTCAGTGTACTCATTTTTGAATAACATTCCATCATCCGACAACCCCAACTGTCATCTTCTTCCATAAAGTAATCATTTTCAACCTGCCACTCAAATTTTTCTAAATGCACAAGCTGTGGAAATAAAACCTGACTTTCCTCCTTTTCAAAAAACTCTCTTGTAGGTTTATCACCATCTCGACTTAAAAGTCCCTTGATGGTCATTGACCTTAAATTTGGCAATTTGAAAACACACCTTAAAATATTTTTTACAAAGTTCTAAATGACAATTGATGTCCTCATTGAAAATCACTAAATTAAATATCTCAACATGCTTTCCAAATTTTTCAAACATATTAATGCACACAAGTACAAGTAACTGAGAGGATTGGTAGTTCATATCGATTGGATGTACAAAAACGAATTTTCCTGGAAACGGATTCCCTTGAAAATTACTCATTGTTTCCATGAAATTCTCGATTTGCTCGCCTGTTCTGAAAATAGATGATCCGAAGTGAAAATACTGGTAACCAAATTGGTTCTCCGATATTTTGTTAACTTGATTATCGATTCGAAATTTGGACGAATAGTTCTCCAGTGAGTTTTGCACAACGTTATTCCACCGTTTTGATATAAGACGAAGATTTAACAAGTTGATAGTTTGCACAGATTTCTGGATTCCGTAACCTCTCGGGAAAAATGATCTGTCTTCAAAATGCTAAAAAAAATCATGCTGCTTTTAGTTTTAATGATTTTAAATTAGCTTTTTTAAATTTCCAGGTCTAGACTAAGTTCATACCCGTTTGTTGACCAAATATTTTGTCAGATGAGGTAAAACCTGGAAATTAATCAATAACATGTTGATAACATTACCGGTATTGCTGGACTAATGTTATATTATTGCAAAATCTTACTTGATCAAAAAGCCATTCTGGTTTTTTATTATGAAAACTTTTGTTTAGTTCAGGAAATGCGCGAAAAACGTTTAAAATGTCAGTGGACCACTTCAGTTGACTTAAAATTATCAGCCAAACCTATTATATTGAATACAATACAATTATGAAAAAAATACAAATTTTTGCATCGAATTTAATGGAAATTTATGCATTAATTATATTTTTTAATATTTCACATAACCAATATGAATAAAAGTTTACCTCTTCCGGAAATATTTTAAAACTTGTTGAGCTCGAACTCCACTGGTAGCTTTTAGTATTTAAGCATAAGTTCATTCTAATAATTTTTTGATCTGGATTTGTTTTCTCCATTTGTTTGTTAAAATATTGATTATAACACAAAACGAGTAGACGTGAAAATTTAATTACCAGAAATATTTATTTTAAGAGAAATGGACCACCCAGTTCTAAAATCAACTGTGTTTGCATTTAGTCTTGTGAGTAGAAATAAACATCTGACTTGAGATTGAAAGAAAGGAATAAAATAATCTTACCGCCTTGTTCTCATAATAGCAATTCAGGTGAAAAAGTCCAGTTTGTTCTTTGCTACAAGCAGACTAGCCCAAGCCAACTTGTTAAAGCAACATAACAAGTCAACTTGTTAACCTTGAAATATGTGTACACATAAAAGTATTATAAAGTTGAAGTATTTCTTTTCTCTCTAGGTGTTTCCAAATCATAATAATAAACAATTGCATAACAAGTATAATAAAAAATATCGTATATCAAAACAATAAACTATCCAGGATTCACTTAAATTAAAAATTAAGCCATATTAGAAATTTAAAAGCGAAACCCTATAACTTATATTATTACTAAATTAGTGTTTTATTATTAATATTGCATAGTTTTCAGAATCAAATTTGAATGGTTATATTCGTTTGATTAAAAAAAATACAATTTGTTTCAAATAAAAATACGTCAATAATAAGCACTACGTTCAACGCGTTCGAGTAAAAATTAGAAGGCTTAAAAATACAATATGCAATGCAATGCATATTTGCTAAATGCAATTAAAAAAAAATTATAAAAAAGGATTTGTTTTATGTTTATCTAATTATAAATCCGAGAATAACAAATTTAATGTAAAGTGAGAAAAAACTCACAACGAGCTAGCTGCATAATGACTTTAATTTCAAAAGCCCCACAACTTTAATTTTAAGCTTACATTTATGATGTATGCAATTCGAGGTAGCTGTCTGGCTCATTTAATTATTTATGTACTACGTCTTTAACAATACAACACATACAATAGTAGATTAACACTTATATTGCTGTCATTATCTCAATATGCACCCAAGTAGTTAGCTACAGGAAACACAATACCACTTGTTACAGTTTACGTATACCGTAAAGTCGTAACCAACAACCCAACATACAAATTAAGCAAACCAACGATTTTTCATCACAAAAAATGCATTTCCAGTTCTTGACAAGTTTGCATTCTGTGTTCGTTTTGCTAATATTTGGAACAACACAATTTTTTACTTCGCAGGTACACTATTTTATTTTTGTAAAGAAAACAAATACACAATTGAATTTAAAAACGGAAATCTGTTTTTTTGATCTTTAAATTTTGTTTGTGGATCTTGTACACCGGTATGCATATCAATGTCAGTCAGCAAGTGAAATTTAACCCCCAAACAAAATTTAATAGTCCAAAAACAAATGGAAGGTTTTACCCGACTCTAATTTTAAAAAATCTGGAATAAAGTATTTTTATATAACAGGAGGCTTATGCTTACGTAGATCACGACTGCTATCCTCCATGTTCCCAAGTAGACGATCAATACATAATAGGATACGCAAGACTAATGCAAAAGGCTACCAAGGATGCAACTCATCCAAAAACTGGAGATAGTGTACCCATTCGAGTTGAAGGTTATGAACGTTCCTGGACCCACAAGGCTGAATCAGTTAGTTTTAGTACGACATATCTCGGAGCACACAAGAGCACCAATACTACTTCAAGCCTGAATGCAGTGTATTTCAAGATATCTAAAGCTTCAGCCTTGCACGATAATGACGAACATGAGTTTATTTACTGTAGGGAAGAAGTGAACAAGAGTAGTTTGCATTTACTTACGAAAGACTCCACTAGAAAAGGTTTACCAAAAGGTCAATTCTGGATTTATGTTACGAAACCAGAGCACTGGGAAAAGGCTACGGAGGAATATCCGATTGTTCAGTCGTATGTGGATACTTTCCTATCTGGATGTTTGGAACTGGAGACGAAACACAAGTTGGATGGATTTGCAGAGGAGTGCGTGCACACAACAAGTGGTTGGGAAAGCCCGTGGGTAAATGACAGAATATTTCCGAGGCGACCATTTATATATCAGAAAATGTCAGGAGGAATAGATGGATTGTTAAACAGGACTGTGCACGAGGCCTTTAAGAAAATTAAAATTCAAGGTTAACATGTAAAGAATGCACTGACCTATTGCATTTTAATTGTAGATACGAGTATTTCGTTTGCATGATTAAATTACTAAAGGCATCTTTTGCAGTAATTGATTACTCATTCAGGATTTTGAATTGGCCATTCATATAGTAAGTATACCTGCTAAAGATGATGTACGCTGTTTAAACTAAATGTAGCATTGTGGATATCATGCATTCGGTAAACATAAAACAAGGCCATTATTTTTAATTGGACGACATGTAAATGTGTGAATATAGTATATTACGTTTAATTAATAAATACATTAGTTAACTGAACTGTTTACAGTTTCAACAGCTTTATAGGTTGGAACATAAGTGTACATTTAAGACTAAATTGATCATTATTACTATTCACAACTAAATAACCAACTTTGCTGTAAATTAGAGATCTGCGTTTGTCTGCGGTAGGCTATGATATGGTTTTACCATTGTGGATATTTTTTTAAGTTCTTTGAAGTGAAAAAGTTAGCTATCAAACCTTCAAAATATTTTAGCCAAAATTCCAAATTACTGATGTTTTTTGTAGAAAAAATATAAAATTGTAATATATATCAGACATCTATTTTTAAAGGGTTTCTTTCGTTGTGCAAATTGCAAAATTGTCCAAATGGGCAATTTTATGAATTAAAAAATAAAAGTTTCTTCTGTTTTTTTTCGAGTTTTTGATTTCTAACTTTAGAATTTATTAATCCAAGGAAGCCGTCTGGCTTAATTATTTTATATACTGCTTTTCTAACAACATACAATACAATACAACAATAGTACATTATAACTATATTGCTTCCTGATTAATTTAATAGACGCAGACATGCGTAGATGTTATTAGCTGCAGGAAATACATACATCTACTACAAGCTACTTGTTTACACATACACAGTATCATATTAGTACTGTATATACTAAAGAAATTAAAGTTGTTTAATCCCGAAAAAATGCATTTTCGATTCCTGGGGAGTATACACTCCCTGATAGGAATTCTAATATTTGGAACACAACCATTTTTGTCGTTACAGGTAAGCTACATTTGCGAAACGAAATTAAAAAAAATGTGAACACGAGTTTAAACCAAATTTATATATAAATATCAGAACCATGCACATCCGGAACACGATTGTTATCCCCCTGGTTCCAAAGGGGAGCAACAGTATCTAATAGGCTATGGCTCCCTAATGCTAAAAGAATCCAAGGACAGAACTCATCCAAATACGGGGCCAAGTATACCCATTCGAGTTGACGGTTTTGATCGTTCCTGGACCTGCAAAGGAGAGTCAGTTAGTTTTAGTACGACATACCTTGGAGCTGACGCAAGCACCAACAAGTCTTCATGCATAAATGCTGTATATTTCAAAATAAATTCTGCTGCAGCCTTGCAAAGTTATGACGCCAGGGAATCCTTTTACTGTAGAGAAGAAGTGGTTAAAAGTAAAATTCATTTACTTACGAAAGCTGACATTAAAAAGGGTTTACACAATGGACAGTACTGGATTTACGTTACGAAACCAGAGTTCAGAAAAGATCCAACGGATGAATATCCGATTGTGCAGTCATATGTGGATACATTCCTTTCTGGATGTTTGGAACTGGAGACAAGTTATAAAATTGATGGATTTGCAGAGGAATGTGTGCTCACGACAAATGGTTGGGAAAACTCGTGGGTAAATGACAGAATCTTTCCAAGACGACCATTTTTATACCAAAAGAATGCGGGAGAGATAGATGGACTATTAAATGGGACGGTGCATGCTGCGTTTAAGAAAATCAAAATTGAAGGTTGAAATGAAACAATAAACCAAGTAATTGAATGAATAAAAAAATCTATTTAATAATTATGATCGAGCATATTGTTTGCATGATAAAAACTGTTGATAGCATCTTTCTGTGTTAAATTATTATTGTAATGAGGTATCAACTAAAATTAATTAACTGTTTAATTAGTCATTTAAAGAATTAAAAATCTATTTTAAGGGGCGTCCAAGAGAATTTCCAACCGAGCCGACAAACAAAGTCCGGGAAATGAGCAAACCATTCAACAAGCAGAAAATAAACTAACCACTCAAAAGCCTGAAAATGTTCAAACGACTCAAAAGCTTGAAATTCTTGAAGAATCTCAAAAATTAGAAAATGTGCAACCAAACCAAAAGTCGGATAATCTTCAAGTTAATCAAAAACCAGAAAATCTTCAAATTAGTCAGAAAACCGGTAATCTTCAAAGTAATCAGAACCCAGAAAATCATAAACTCAATCAGAAAACCGATAATCTTCAAATTAATCAACACCCAGAAAACCTTAAAATCAATCAGAAAACCAATAATCTTCAAATCGATCAGAAAACCGACAATCTTCCAAATAATCAAAATCCCGATATTCTTCAAATTAACCAGAAAACCGATAGTCTTCAAAATAATCAGAAAACCGATAATCTTCAAAATAATCAGAAAACCGATAATCTTCAAAATAATCAGAAAACTGATAATCTTCAAAATAATCAGAAAACCGATAATCTTCAAAATAATCAGAAAACCGATAATCTTCAAATTAATCAGAAAACTGATAATCTTCAAATTGACCAGAAAAGCGATAATCTTCAAATCAACCAGAAAACTGATAATCTTCAAAATAATCAGAAGCCAGAAAATCTTCAAATTAATCAGAAACCCGACAATCTTCAAATGGATCAAAAACAAGAAAATCTTCAAATAAATCAGAAACCAGAAAACATTCAAACAACTCAAAAACCAGAAATTATTCAAACTACTCCAAAGTCTGAAAATCTTGAACCAGCTCAAAAGTCAGATATTAATGCAATTAGACAACAGCTGCTAAGCTTTCAAAGGAGTAAAAAGTCAGAAAATCTTCAAACTACTAAAAAACCACAAATGCTTCAAATTACCAAAAACCCAAACAATGCCAAAGTTGTTTGGAAGCCGAAACAACCTCAAGTTACAAGAAAGCCAAGAAACTATCCAAATAGCCTTAAGCCCAAGAAACATGTTCAAATATTCCGATAAAGGGAAAACCATTCATATTAGCTGTAAATGTACAAATTAACCGGCAGCCTTAAATATGAACAAATACTATTAAATATTGCCTATAATAATCGAAATTCATAATTAACTAGGAATGTAAATAACATGGAAATCATTTTACAGAGAAAGCACTATCATAATTTTGGAACGTGAATGCTATTTTTTATTGCACATCATCTTTGACTTGCAGCATAAATTATATATCAGAAAAACAGTATCAGTAAAATTTGGCCAATAATTCTGTTACCTTCAAAATTCCATAATTGACCCGAAGTTGATATTTCAGAAACAAATTAAATTATAATTTATTTGCAATTTCATACTTAAATTTAAAAGATATTTTTTTACAAAGACAATCACTACGATCGGAAACTTTAAAAAAATGACGAGTTGGAAAAATCGTTACGATGCACTGTGTAGAAATGGTTTTAATGCATTTATGTGCTCAAAACAAAATAGCTATACACGTGTAAAAAAATACAACAAATATTTACCACGAAATGGATAATTAACGATATTTTCAATATTTGGTGAGGCAGCACTTTGGCCTACTCATTTAACATAAAATGTGAATATTTGACATATATTAATACTCGAGAACACCTTTTCTGCGTATTTATTTGTGATGTTTTTCGTCCCATTTTAATTAACTTTATTTGTGGCGCTCAACTTATTTCAAACGTCTACAACAATTAATACAGTAAAGGTCGTTAAAACCCAAACCAAAGCTTTGTCCACTTTTGTAAGTTGAGAAAAAGTGCAAAGAATATATCTGCGAACCAGTTTAATCAATTTAAAGTTATCAGTCGAATTGTTAAGAATGGGATAAATTGGACAAACTGGCGGCATTTTCAAAATACGAAAATATTTACTATTATATTGCCAAATTAAAATGATTTTTCCATTTCACAAAATCAATAAAAATAATATTTTTTTCCGCTGGGTTATTATCAAAACTTGCGTGTTTTGTTAAAACTAAAACAAACAGAAATCCTTTAAAACACCCTTTTGACTTGGACGTATTTTTTTAGTCATGTTAGTAAATACATCATTTACAAAACAAGATGTGAAATTCTAAAAAAACATTCACTCATTTATTTATAAGGACATAAAATTATTAGGATTAAATCATACATATTTAGTTTGTAGTTTACTTCACATCAGAAGTTTCCAAGATATCCTCCTCCTCCTCCAAACTTTCTAAATCTGTTCAATTCTCCTCCACATTCTCCCAAATATCTTCATCCTCACTACTTCCATTCTCATCATCCTTAGGCAAGCAACATTCTTCCAAATGTTTTTCACTTTCGACATCTTCCTGCAAATCATCGTATTCCCACTCCTGTTTACTTTCATCCCATACATATCTGTTTTCCATGTCGTCATCGTCAACCGAATCCTTTTCCGGACCATTATTTTCTTCTACTTCTTTTTCTTCTTTGGAACCGCTTTATACAATTTTATAAATTTATCCTTCAGAATATAATAAATACCTGAATATTTATACGTCTATATATTATGTTCTCACCATTCTTTCCAGACGAATGGAATTCCTTCACAAGTTTCCCCGTTTTCTTCCAAGTTCTTTTCTTCCTGATCATCACCATCTCGAATATTTTCTTCCATTATCTACATCCCCATCTACTTCTTTGTCTTCATTTGATTGCCATCCGTAAAATGCTTTGTTTCCACACTCTCGTACATATTTAACATCCAAAAGCACACTCAGATCTTTCTCTCGTACTTCAAAAATTTTTTAGGACAACTTTTTAAATGGCACAATCATCTAGAAGATTTAGTAGTTTCTGAATGTGCATTAACTCACAGTGATATTCTAATGAACTTAATGCTAACGTATGTAACTTGTGTGATATGGTCATTAAAAGATTGCAGATTTCTTTTAAAGGAAATGGAATGTGACTGGTTAGTATTAAATGTAGTTCTGTTAAATCAGTTAGGCATTGTGCTATATCGTACTGCCAAATATTTTGTGATAAAATGCCTAGCCTTAGCAATCCTTTTGTTTGGCTATATTTTTTAAACATTTGAGTTAACCAGATTGATTCGACTAGATGGCCAAATGTAACTGTGCTTTCAAATGACTTGCGCTTTGGCAGGTTAGGAAAAAGATGCTGACTGTTGGGATCTTCAAAAAAACTTGTTCGTTTTTAGATGAGCACTAGAGTCTAGACTACCTGTTAAGGTTAATGACCTTAAATTAGGTGAACTATGCAGATATTTTAGTATATTTATACAGAATTCTAAATGGCAGATAGTGAAATTATTTCTTATGTTAATTTCTAGACGAAATATGTTTGCGCCAAATTTTTCAAATAGTTTAACCGAACTCTTTACGAGTAAGTGTAAAAAATTGGTACAATGGCTTTGTCGGTTTCAAGATTACCCCGTGTCCTGGAAATGGATTTCCTTTAAACTGACTCATAATACTTAAAAATGTCTCGACTTGTTCAGAAGTACTAAATACAGTCATTCCGAAATCGAAATGTGACTGATAAGGAAAATGAAATGTAGAATCATTCGTTAAGACTTTGTCTGCTGCCATTTTCCAACTTTTGCAAACTAGTCGTAGTTTCAGTATCTCTTCTTGCGATGCAGTCCAGTGTTTCTTAGGTTTGTGTTTTATCTAAAAAATGAAACTTGTGCTATTTTGAAGATTCACAATAACTAAATGAAATAAATGTAAGGAAACCAAAAAAAATCACTTACCATTTTAGTTACAAGATTGGCAGCCAAATGAGGCAGTACCTATTAGATAAAACATTACTTTTACTACTCCACTTCACTATTTTTTAAATAACTTAAAATATTTTAAATTTCAATTTTTACCTTGTCAAATAACCATAAAACTTTATTTTTATGGCAAAACTTGTCAAGTTCTGGAAACGCACGAACAACGCTAATTACATGTTCAGAATATTTAAGTCGTTTAAAGATGTTTTTCCGAATCTAAAAATCCATAAAAATGGAATAGTATTTCAGTGAATGTTTTCATTTATTTGGACCAATAAAATTTTACTGACCTCTGTAGAAAATACTTCCATTGCTTGAGTTTTAATTATCACAGTGGAGAAATTCAATACGAAATATAAAAATATTGTACGTTTAAATCCTCAAAAATTCCATAAAAGCCAAAAATCAGACTGTTTATTTCGGTCAAATTTAATTCGTACTGAAAACTTAACAAAGTCTCTTTTTAAAGCTACTCATTCATGCATATAATTATGCCAGTGTTATGCATATAATTGCATAACGTATTTTTATCTGCTCAAATATATATGTATATATATATATATTAGATTTCCACTAATTAGTTATATCACAATGATCTACTCATTAAGGGCTTTCGATTGAGCTATGACTTTTTAGTGTCGGTTTGGAAACAGTATTTTTTATATGAGCTCATTTAAGTCAAACATGTCAAAAAATCTCATTTTTCTACAATCGGATCCTCTAGCTCATTTGTACAAGCTGGTTTCGACTAATTAGTTATAACACAATGATCTACTAATTAAGGGCTTTTGATTGAGCTATGACATTTTAGTGTCGGTCTGGAAACAGTATTTTTTATATGAGCTCATTTACCCAAAATATGTCAAAAAATCTCATTTTTCTACAATCGGATCCTCTAGCTCATTTGTACAAGCTGATTTTGACGAATTAGTTATATCACAATGATCTACTCATTAAGGGCTTTCGATTGAGCTATGACATTTTAGTGTCGGTTTGGAAACAGTATTTTTTCGGCTGGGATTCCAAAAAAAACAGCTCTAAAATCCTTGGTCATTGTGTCTGGTGGTACCCTCGATAACTGCTTTGTACAAGTGACATGGGGCTCGGTGTTTATGCTGATTTGTTGGCCATTTCGAGGGCTTTCCATTGATATATTACTTTTTAGTGTCCGCAAAAAAATAGTGGAATTGGACATGTGGCCCAGGCCCATGTAAAAATTCATAGGGTCCTTTCCTGGAAATTAGAGTCACGGCATTGTATTTTCATCGTTATGTTTATTCTGGTTTGTTTGTTCGAGACATATGTAATGGTATGTAATAACGATTAAAACATATTTCCTATGTAATGTGTGCATACCTTGGGAAATGATTTTCGAACAATAATAAATTCATTTCTGAGAACACACATCAATCCAGGCAAGACAAGAATATAAATAATGTGTAATGCCCACAAAATCATTTATTTATCAAGGAAAAATTTGCCAACGGTTTTTATTCGAATACAAACTTACATTTAAATATTCTCTGCATTTTTACGTGTTTCGTTTGTGACATCAAACGTAATATACATGCATGCATTTGTAGTAAATAAACTTATACTACATATTTATATTTTCGTATTTTTACACCATTTCTAAAAACACTAATCTTAAAATACAAAGAAAATTTATTCGAAGTCTTAAAGACCGGTTAAATGTATAAATAATTTAAGATTTTAGTTGTGTTTGATTAGTTTGTAATGTACGAAAAGCTTTTTCAATACTCTTCGGTAATAACACGTCTAACATTATCCATCAAACTTATGGTAACTCTGAAAACAGCCTATTGAACTAGATACAACTAACCTTAATAATTTTCGTTCAGTAATTTAATATAATACTTATTGATGCCGCGCCTTTATGTTTGATTAATATCCACCAGATATTATTCATAAGCTACACTGAACCAATTTATTTGTGTCTGGATTATACCATCATAGCTATGTTCCATGTTCTCTACTTCCTTCCACACAAAATATATTCATTTCATTACCCATGTAATTACCATATAATACCACAAAAACATCTGCACAAAATCCCTACAATATGCATGCGGCATTATTGTCTAGAGAGTCAAATTTGTAAACAATGATAGCACGTAGAATATATTATCATTGTGAAAATATTAAAATAAATTATAACCTTAACTTGGAACATTCCGTATTCATTTTGCTTAACTCTTTCTAGTATTTCCCACAACATAGATTTCTTCGTGAAAAAATCTCAAACATTTACAAAAAAATGAAGCATCAGTTTTTACTCATTTTTCTACTAGGTTACCTACATTCTTCAGTATTTGGCCAAGATTCGGATGAAGACTCAAACGAAGAAACAACGGAAAAACCGAAACCGAAGGCCGACTTTGGTATTGAGATACCATGGGCGGATGCCAACTCATCAATTAGCACAGTTTTATTGAAAAATTATATAGAACCGGCTGGTTACGAAGGTGCCGCTTCAGGCTCATCCTATTTATGCCGAGCATTTCATACCGGAACTTGGATTCCTGGGAAGCAAGTAGGAACTTCGTGTTACATCACGAAAAAACGGAATGAACATAAATTTGAGGAGTTTCAAGTGCCATCCATACCCTCATCTTTAACAAGTTGGAGAGCTTTGTCAAATAATGTGCAAACGAGGGTTTTACCGGCTACAGCTGTTATTGGGGGTGAGCATTGGGATGCACCTGCTTATATTTGTAGGGGATATTTGGGAAGAATTCTTGGAGCTGGGGTTGTGATACCGGGTTCTTATCATCCAAAGGAAAACATTTGCTATGTTGCATACAGTAAGAATATTTTTAATGTATGAATATAATTTAAAATTTGTTATTTTTCGAAAGCATATTTTAATTTTAGATGGTCTGGAAGTTGCATGGAATGGGGATACTGAAATATTAGTTGTTGATCCACAAAAGGCTACAGTGGCCCCTGTTACTTATGAAATTTAAAACCGTTTATTTAAAAATCTTGTTTTTGTTAAAAGTTGATAATATTAATCTGTTGTAGTACTTTTAACGAAATAGTAATAAATTCGAATAATTATTTCGTCGCGTATTTAAATACGATAGTATAACTTCTATATCATTCTATAAACGAACTCTCTGTTCCGCAATCGTACTTAATTCGATTTGCTGTTATTTGTTATAAAGGGTGTACAATAATTCCTCATACATTTTTTCTAGTACCATATCTTAACGAAGAAGAGTCTCACAAAGCTAAGCTTAGTAATTTTGGAAACTACAGAGTGTGTACTTTAAATTATATACTGCAAAA
>JAQFZG010002740.1:0-15511 GCA_034695465.1 Entomobrya nicoleti
AGGTGATCTTGTACCAATAAAAACTTGTGTGTTTCTCTTTACTATTGGAAGTGCAATACAAGTATATGTAAGCATGATGATATCAAGTCCCGAGAAAAAAAGGTGCAATGAACTTGAGAATTCACACTTAAAATGCGTGGAATAAAACATGATTGTTAGTCAGCCTGCAAATAAGTGTATAAAACATGAAATGATGTTAGTTTAGTTGGTATCGTAATAAAATAGAAAAATGCAATACCAAGTTCAAATAAAGGTGATCAAGGAATAATGTGATTTGCAATTGAAATGTGCTCCGGAACGCATTTATTAATGACTTGATATTTTCATATGAATAAACCAGCTTACTAAATTTTTTTTTTGATGGGAGATGCTGTTTATCTGATCATCATATTTGTTACCAACTTGAGTCATTTTATAAATAATGTATGCTCTTTTTGACGTCAAACCATAAAAGAAGTCTGACTCTGACACTTTTGACAAGTGGCATACCACAGTAGAACGTATTTTCACGCCATAAAGCAATTTTTTTCTAAAGAAGAGTTTAAATGTTAGGGGTGCCTGTTTGTGGTACTGGAAATAGTTTCAAAATAAAAGGATAGTGCCAGCCGTAAGGTAAATGGAAGTTTTTGTAGTTACTATTCGACGAATTTGTCTATTGGCATAGGCAGAGCTTAGAGTTTATCGTAAGAGAACACTCAAATCTCAACAATTATATTAAATTGGCAAAAATTAGAAGTGTTTATTGAATTTTAAAATTCGCTGAAATAATATCTTAATTTGATTTTTTAATAGGAAGAATTTTGGATCAAGAATTACACATTCAACAATTCCATCTACGCAGAAATTCACATTTTAGACTGCCAAATGCTTAGGCTGATTTGATACGCATATATTTTGTATTTAAAAGGTATAAATCCACGGTAGCATTAAAGTAGCAACGACTAATTAATCAGCGTATTTATTTAAGTAAGTCAACAACCGCAAAAAATAGGGGGTAACCGATACGAAATATTAGCAAGTCATTAATTAACTCAAACCACTTTCCCCGATTATAATATTTCTTTTCCACTTTCATTTTTCAAATGTAATATAATCAGCTTATATTTCATAAACCCTACTGGGATTGGAAATTTTCAATTTTACTTGTTAAAAACTTTAACTTTTACTATTTAAAAACTTCACAATTCCCATATTTCATTAATCTTAAAACTCATGAATGAGTTTATGTGGGAAGCGGGTGCTTCCTAAAGGATTTTCTTTGTTGATCCTGGTAGCTAAATTTTACATGTATATTTATAACTGACTAGATTATAATGTTGTTTTATTTTTAGAACAAATGCAAACAGCACATACACTAGAATTAGACCTAGCACAGGGATACTTCCAGAAGTTGGAATTCATTCATTCGTCATTGCAAGTGAGTGCTGACTGAAAACCCGTATTTTTTTATTCAAGCAGTTTACCATTACATTCGTTGGCAGTCTAGTGTATTGGAGCTTTTCATCTCTTCGGAGAAACATTCTTTCAGAAAAAAACACAGATTGGGCAGTCATATTTAACTCAACTCAAAATATGAAGACTGCATTTTGTAGCGGAATTTTATGGTCATGTTAAGTTTGAGGCTTGCATTATAGGCAAAAATGTGAATAGATACATAGAGCTTTCTCTTTTTCGCTATTTCTACAAACGTTCAGCAATCCTCATCTCAAAAGAAGGCTTTGGAGGGAGCAGTTGCATAGAAAAGGCTTTTAAATCTGTTGCTGATCTGCTTGAGATGTTTTTAGCTGTCAGTTTGACATTAAGTTGTTTTGTTTGACTGACAGTTTTAAAATGTCTTTCAAAAACTTGTGTTAGGCATATCAAGGTACTAAATTATTATATAATAGCCATATGTTCAAACGTAGTTAGGCTTATAGTAAAAGTGAGAGATTGCTAAACTACTAGTAAGCTACTTTTTAATTAAATAGGTGAGCACAATTTCCACGTATACATATCACCTATTTTGAAACAAAATATGATAATATTCCTATTGAGTTAACATTTACTGAACACTTGTTTTCGTATGTAAAAGACTTTTGATTTTATTTAGCGCAAGTTGATACAACAGGAGAAATTCATGTTAGCAGCAGACTGGATGAGATGGACGTTGATAAAACGATTGGACTACAAAAACAACACTAATGCAACTTCTGGAGGACAAAATAACTGAATAAATGTTTGCGTGAATGGAATTATAGATAAGTTTTTCTAATGAATGTGGTTTAATGAATAAAAATGGCATTTTTGTGAATTTAAAACATTATCATGATAAAGGAATTTAAAACACTTTCACTTTTGAGCGATATGACTTGAATGTGACTTTCACGTTCAGCGGAACAAAAAAAAGTAGAACGTTCTCCTTGCCCTGGGAAATTTGACTGGTTTATTTGTGGAGATCGTGGTAGTTGATTTTTGTTTGTCTATTCCAACCAGACGGCATCTTTCTCAAACACTAGTTGCTGTGTACCCGTTACTTTCACTCATATTATGCTACCGGAATTGTGACCGCCCTATTTAATGACTGAAATCAATCAATGAAGTTGAACAGGTTATGAAATGCTGGCTATAAAAAAGAGGGTGCTGTGTTTTAAATTCACTGTAAAACTTTGAGATCTGTCAATTATCAATTAAATTGGTTATTTAGATTAAAATACAGAAGGTTTGAATACTTTAAATTTAAAAAATCGAGTTAAGTTTAATGTCATGCGAATATGTATTTAGGCTTTCAACTCTGATAACTGATCGAAACGATATTTTTTCTTTGTTCATAAAAGTTACCGTTGTATAATTTTTACTTCCTGTTTTTGTCATTGTCATGTAAGCAAATCTTTTAATTCAAAAACTTGAACACTGGAGGATTTTTTTTTGCTATTTGGGATCGAGATTTGTGGGAAAAAATCATTATTATTTTCAACTACAGTTCAGGCACTTGAAGTACATTTCTAGCAAAGATGTTCTAGTGCCGCATGATTAAATACATACTATACGAAATATTATTCTATGAACTGATGAGTGGCTTATTTGCGTTATTTTTGCGTGACTCAATCAGATGAGTCCATCAAATTCAACTCCAAACAAAAATGATACTGTTGTAACCCAAGAGCATATATTTGAGGCAAGACACACAAAACATTTGTTTGTCTTGAACAGCTGCATTTGGGATAACAATAGACGATTTTCCTTGTTACAGTGAAATTTCGTTTTTCGATGTTAGGAAAACTAAACTATTATTATTACGGTTATTTTTGATTTTTTATGAGAAATATGCTTGTAAATACATTTTAATCTTGAGTTCAACAAACTTTACTTATTGTGCGCAACAAATGTCGTCTAGCAATAGCTTTCATTAAACCAACTATTCTCACAACTTTATTTATAACGTTCCTTACTAAAAGCAGTCAAGAAATTTTTGGTGCTATTGCACTTTAAAAATCTTACAATTAATCAACAAATTCCTTTTAAAAATCTGACGTGGAAGAATCCCAAACATCATCTTTGAGCAAAAAAACCAGAATAAATGGAAAGCGTGATTGCCAATATTTTGGTCATGTATGATCATGCATCCCTGTAAACACAGACAACATAAATGTGTTTCCGTAAACACGACAACGTCAATGAGTATCTCAAGAGCATGTCATTTGTGACGAGAGCAGAAATGTTCTCGATGTTTACAAATTTCGAATATAAGTAAAGTTGGGTTCAAAAAACTTCACATAATACAAATAGACATATGAAAAATATAACGCATTGCTTTTCCCGTAGATGAAGAAATAAAAGGATGCTTTTGAAGACTGATGTACATTAGAATATGTAGAATTTCTGCCAAATGCGTGTGGTTTTTGTGGTTCTAGAGCTTGTGCACAAAAATATTACTAAATGTGGCAGTCTGCTTATCAAACCTTTTCCTTATACCTTGTCGGCAAACAAGGTAAAGAAACATTTCAGTAACTAAATTTCCAACGAACGACATGATGACATCTTTGATAAAACACGTAAATTGCATTTGATTTTTTTTGTTATTACCACAAAATATACAAGAAATGAGTGTGGTGGCATTTAGTACGAAACATTCAAGTTTAGACATTTTTCTTGCAAATTATCTTGTCATCACTATATTTCCGTTTTTCTGTCATTTCTGGTCGAAATGCTCGTCAACACGCGGGCTCAAGGACAATTTGTGTCATTTTATAACGCAGAACAAAGAATATTTATTTCAACTTTCTCCTTGTCCTGAGCTATTGCATGCTAACTTTTTGGCGTTTTGATCATTAGAAAAACATACAAACTAAGATGTCTTCTCAAAAGCAACATTTACGCTGTCAGTGTCAGCGCCAGCATCTCTTTAACCCGACTAGGCTCATGTCGCCGATAGCAAGTGGTTTGATCAAAGACTTGTCTTATGCCAGACACCATTAGGGTGCCAGAAGTGAGGTTTTTGTTATGGTAAAAGTCCGTTACTTTTATTTACTATTTTCACTTTTTTCCCGAAAATCTTGATAAAGCCAAAACGTTCTGATTTTCCATGCATGCACAAAGTTGCACAACATGTCTAGAATGGTCGTTTAACATAGCCAGTACTGTTTCGGTTCTGATACTAAATATCGGAAATTTTTCCGATCAACTCCAATCCGATATGCGTATCGGATCGGATCTGGGACGCACCCAATTGGATCGGATATCGGAATAATGCATCGGAATCGGAAATTATTTAACATCGGATCCGTTATTCCGATATCTTTAAAAACAGTTAAAATCACAAAAGTAGGGCACTTTAGGTAGTGCGAACTAGTTTACATACATAATTAGGTGTTAATTACGTCAAATTGTGTCAATTATGCCATATTTTCATAATTAATTTGACTTCCTCTTAAGTTTGGCAACATATCTGAGCACCCTTAATATTTTTTTCTACGCGTAAACCGTAACTTTACTGCTTAAAAACTAATATCGGAAATTTTCCGATCCGATCCAATCAAATCCGATATTTTCCGATATATCGGAAAACTAAAAAATGATTATCTGTATCGGAAACACATATTCTAATCGGAATCGGATCGGCATCGGAATTTTCCCATCGGATCGGAACGAAACACTAATGGCCAGCATATAGGTCACCCATTCCTAAATAAACATATGCCAGCTTTGTGTCTGCAAACTTTCCTAACAATATCACAGTAAACTTATTGTTCATTGGCAGTAAAGAGAATAAACTTTTGGAAAATCTGTAAAAAAAATCTATGTGGCGGCTTTGAGATTTTAGATAATCGTAACAAGAATTTACCTAGAAATTTCACTTCCGGGTGACTAGGAGTAATTAATATAAGCAAACTGAAAGTCGCACTTCTTCCTATCCAATTAGGTCTAGTATTTTTTTGTGGAAATGTATTTCACGTGATCTTGAAGCGTAGTCCTCAGACAAAGAGAAAATACGCCGGTAGGTATCCAATAATTCCAGTAACCTGACTATATTGAATTACGATTCTGACTTATACTTATCCCTATGCATTTTCAGTTAGATGCTTAGGAACAGTGCTTTGAGTGCTTGTTCAAAATATGCATGTGATGTATTAAAAGTAAGTTTTGCTGGCTCATTTTCCTCATGTGTATTTCAAAGCAGCACATTGGAAAAGTGTATCTATTTTATTTTAAAGTTACATTTATTCTTTAAGAAGTTCAAATATCAGTTTATTATTTTTCAGTATAAACTTCACTAAAAGTATGGTGTGTTTCAATGAAATTTTCAACATCATATAGTTTTTTGATAAAGAATTGATGACACCATATCAGCTTTCAGGGAATATGGTTCAAACAAAAAAATAAACTTTTATCCTAACACGAAATTTGTTTATGAAGAATATATGACATTTTTTATGATACAGCTTCACATAAATATTAAGAAAAAAATATGCGTATTGAAATTAAACTTTCATTTATTAAATGAGTGGAAAATCATTTGCCGCCATCTGTCGCCACTGAAATTGTTTTTAGCAGTTACGCAATCGTTGAAGTTAAAACCTTAATGAGGGAAAGAACAAAAAAGTTGGATTCATAGATTCTTATCAATGTATTTGAAAAATAGGAAACTGTATTCAGAGGAAACACGCAGGGTAATCCAACAACAAACAAAATAGTTGAAAGGTGAGGTACTCTATATAAGTATAAAATTTGAATTTTAAAACAATTAGTTTCGTACTTAGTAAAAATGGAAAAAGCTGGCAAACAGCCGTTATACTAAACACGTTGGAAATCTCCAACATGTGATGTGACGTCAAAAATGTTAAATGAAAAAGCCTTATTCGAATTACAGCCATGTTGAAGATGGGTAAATATATCGACTTTCACTCTGCTGCAATCTGACATAACAACGTGTACAAATTTCATGTTAAGAGGGATGCACAAGTGGATGTGTGGACTACCACTACCAGTTCCACTGAGCAACTGAATGATCTCCGGATTGATATGGTGGTTTATATCTTCGTCTTTCGGAGAAAGTCATACTGCATCTATCTCAAATTGTGTGTGCACCTTGTTCCTTTCTCTTTTGACAACCTAGCGGTTACATTTTGACAATTTGTAAGCTTTTTGCATTGTTCGCAGGTAATGTGCAACTATTGTGGTTGAAGTTGAAACTATTTTGCTATTGTGTTCGTGGTGCCACGAAAATAGACCATAGAAGATCTCGTTTCAGATTTAGCGAATGCCGATAAGATAGAATATATATGCAAACTTATATTACTAGGACATACTCGGAAAACAAGACAAATGAAGGTAAAATAAAACTGATTAAAATTTCCGTATTAAATACTTGACTGGATATACAACTGTTCTACTGTAATGTCTAGACAAGATAAAATAGACCTATTTGATGTTACATATGATTTCGAATGAAGTCTGGATTTCATCATCAAAAGCTCTTAAACATTATTTTTGGTTAAGTATACTTAGAACTGTGGAACTCTATTTTATTAAACTTGAAGTGAAGGACAAAGTTGTGCTTGCACGTGTAAGCAATTCAACAATTGTCAACCTCGTAAAATAGACCAAGTAAAAATTTCCAAGAGGAGTTGAGTTTAAGATGTTAAAATTTAAAAAAACGTAATTCGTTAGCTGCACTATGTTCAAACATATGATTAGCTAATATACTTTTCTTGACTTAAAAACTGCAGACGGTTATAAGCATTTTTTTATTTTCCAAGATTACGAGTCTAATTTTAAGTTTTGCCAGTATTTATGTAACTATCGTAAAATAGCATCAATCTTCCGGTAAAAGATTAGCATCAAAAAGTAAAAGTATTTTATTGAGTTTACCTAATTTTAATTGAGGAGGGCGTACTTTACACTATGAGTATATTTTGTTAGGATGCTTATATATGAATGTCTAATACTATTGTGAACCATATATTGTATATTTACAAGTTTACATCTATTTAAATATAATCTATAAAATAAAGCTTTCAAAAAAACTTTGAAAAATTCTTAAAATTCTCAAACTTTTACATTATCAGATTTTTGCGGTAATTCAATATTTATAGATTGGAAAATTCAAGCTATCTTATAATGCGTAAATATGTGAAACAAATATTTGGCAACGTTTGCTAGTTTAGGAGGTAAAAAATAATACAGAAAAGATTGACAGCGTAATGGATATTGCTTGTACTGAATTTTCTTACAGCTTTTTGTGGAACTCGTTATTTTATTTTTAAAATATTATTCCATGAATTTTATCCAGAATCACAAAAATAAGTTGATAAAGATCGTAGAATAAAAACTAAAAGTGTACCCTAATATTGAGTTGCAAATTAGTCAAAAAATAATAGTACGTTAGACAACGTCTAATTGCCTTCAAAAGAAATAAAACAACGGGTAAGTGAAAACCTACAATCTATTTATAGTAAAATGTAGCTTTCAATAGTGTAAAACCATCATCGTAATATAACTTCTTGGGATTTTCACTCTAAGGATCAAACTACAGTATCGTAATAATTATTTTTCTTATTTTGATAGACTAATTTGATATAATTAGCTAATTAGATACTTCATGTCATCCAAGTCTAGGTTTGTTTAAATTTACAAGATTCTCATGTTTGAATTCAACGTTCTTGTCATTAGGATTAATTATGATATAAATTCAAGGAAAACAAACTAAGTTTCAATTTTTTGACGTGTACCTGAATTTTTCCAAAATTTCGATTACAAAGCTGAAAATGAGCTGACAATATCATATAACTTTCACTCCCAACAGAAAACATATTTTATTCTACAGCTGTGGAAAAAGCTGTAAGCGTGGAACGAAAACCAATTGTATCGTATTTGTGAATTTACATTAGTCTGTTAGCATATTCCAATTCAACGTTTAATTAATTTAAAATACTCATATAATAAAATAAGAAAATAAATGAAAAAAAACTCATTTACGACTAGTTAGATTGGATATTTGCTTTTCCTTTTATTGAAGACGCATAGCTATGTTTTCCCACGCAGCATGGTAGAAGAGCAATTCACTGGCAAAATTAAAACTCCCATTAGCCGACAATTAGTTGTAACTTGATTAAAAATACTGCCACTTACTTATCTTTTAAACAATAGTAATTAAAACTTAAAAAATACAAGTTACTTTTACAATTAGACTAGTTGACTATTATCTTGCTATACTATTGTCTCCTCAACAAAATGTTTACAAAGTCTTTCATGTATTTATACGTTCTGTTCTTCTACATGTGAACAAGTTCTTACTATTGTTGTTCGAGATTCTACAGCCATTGGAAAATCCTTCATAGAAGACAATTGTGCACAGCTTTGCAGTATAATACGTGTGTATAACATAATTGATTTGTCGGATGTCCCACTCAGAACCACAGTTGAAATTCTGCTTATATCTCTGTTGGTTTCAGGTGGCATTTTTCTTTTGATCAGAGTCGAGGCTTTATCTTTTTTGGTACAAATCTTGCTATCTTTCACACGTGAACATTCTTATTTCGCTGCTAACTCGTTTCCCTAGAATTTTCGCATACACATTCCCCATCCTTTGAAAATTATTGTAAACGTTTCCTCATGTAAAATTACGTTAACAAGTGGGCTCAAAATAAATAGTGAACTGGATAGAAAGACTATAATAGTCAGGTAGGTATTGATATGGTCAGCCATCCATTCTATTCGAGTTCATGTTTTATAGAAATCCAGTCCAGTTGGTAGCCAGATCAAATGAAAAAATGGAGTGCAGGTACACAAATCGAACTTGTTTCAGCCTTCGTTTCATCCTGTCTGGTATAGGTTGTGATATACATAAATACATATGAACACATTTTAATAAGATATTCATGTTTTTTTAGAAATCAATAGTTTTGGGGTTTTAGAAGCACGTGTTAATTTATTAGGATATAACAAAATTGGTTTTAACTTATTGTATTGTAATCATGGCTGCCGGAAACCCGCAAAAAGTTATTCATTTGTGCGAATAGATAATAAGAGGTATAGTCTTTTTATAATGTTTAAATTAAATCTTACCGTAAGCCATTTAGGAACAAACGAGAATGTGCTAGAGGACAAATTGAAATATTTTATATGCCCAGGTTGCCTCGAATGTTCCAAGAAGAGGTATCTGTAAAATAAGGGGAAAGCTTTAAGCCTCGAATTCAATTTAAATTTATTTTCCACAGAATTGATGTAATGAAAAAGTATGAGATGTTAAAGGCTCTTGACGAAACTTTGTAGTTTTCCTGATGAAATGCCTGGGAAAAATATATTACTCTACTATTTAACAATAGTAATAATTTCTCTAGGATGCTGTGCATGAAAAAGATGCCTATAAACATTTTAAAGTAATTTCGCTACATTTTGCAACATTGATGCGAAAATTTCTTAAATGACTAGACCATCTGCAGGAATTTATGCAGATCTGCAAATGTAATCCGATCTCTGACTTACTTTATTCTGTATTAATATTTTTTCTTACGTTTTACAAAGTAAATTAAATTTACTAATATGCCAGTAAATAAATGGCATTCTTTCACAAAAGATTTCCGCAGCATCGGTTGCGTTGAACAGCTATTTTCCTGTTATTATCTAATTATATATGCCTAAAGTTGCCCTACTCTCATATTATGCGTTCTCTAATTCAATGATTTCGTAATTTCAATTACGTAAATGAATATCACGCATGTAAATCCAATTGCGAGGAAGGAGAGATGAGCAACTAAAACGTTGATAGACATGCAAAAATTTGATAAAATTTTGATATGATTATATATCTTATGCCAAGCAATAATGTTATGCTTTAATAGGTTACTTGTTCTTTTGTTGGGTTTCCATTGTAACGATTTGAATAACTCGTAGATTTACCCGTACAACGAACAGAGCTATTGCACATAACGTAAACATTAAAGTAAAATTTCGTTGGGTAATATCCCCGGATTTATTTGTATCTACTTTCGCATAAATATTGGTTATATTGGGTGAGACATAATAAGTATTGTGCTTAAAGTTTTGCGGAAGTATTTGCGTCAATTTTGTTTGAATTCATTTTCTCATTGAAATTGAATTTATTGATCTTTTGATGATTTTCGGTGATAAAAATGGGTATACCGTGATTTCCAAAAGAATTGAAAGGAAAATGGATAAGGGGAATTAGAAGTAGGAAAAATGTAATGTGAAGCGCATTCTGAAAAAAATTGTAATTGTGTTTTTCGTATATGATAAAATAAAAGAGAAAGTGCGGAATATTCGTAGAGTATTTCAATACTGTAGACTGAACAAATGCTCTAATTTCCAACTGTGGATAAACGCTTAGATAAACGAACATGTGCTAACAAATTATTTCCCCATCAATCATTTACAACACATTTCAATTCAATTCAATTTGTCATAATATCATAATACTTGTCCTTTGTATTTTACGGAGATTTTACGGATTTTTGGAGGAAGGTTAAACTTTTACACCCCAGTCATCCAGTCTTGCCACAGCTGCTTTTCTAATACTTTCAAGTGAGGGGAATTGGATTTTTAGAGACTAACTGTTTAGTTTTAGTTTGAAATTGTAAACTCGAATTACCCCGTCCTGCTCAAGTAGCCAAGTAGGTTTTTTCACAGTGTAAACGTTTGTTTATTTATATATTTTTGACTGGATGAAAGCGCACTTGTTAAATAGTTCGTTGAAAATAGTTTCCAAATTGGTTCACTCTAAAGGGAATTGATAGGACATGTTATTCTGGAGAAACTACATTGTTCACGTCATTTTCAGTTGAATTACAACTTTGTTATTCGCAGCACTTAATTAACTTCTTTTTGATTTGCATTACTTACACCTTTGACAGCTAATTATACTTTCAATTCGTGGCATCTGAACGTATAAATTAATAAGTTGATATTGGCACATGTTCGTTATAGTATTTGTAATAATTAAGATAAAGATTTTACAATTTTTCTCTAGTTTGTATCACTTTTCAATACGGTATGAACCGTTTAACATAAAACCATAGAAGTAGCCGGCTTTTGATATCCTTTCAAGTTTTTCGTAGTATAACGCAGTAGAAATGATTTGTACACTATAAAAGAAAGAAGCATTGAAAGAGTAGTTGATGAAGTGGACAATTTCTTAATGTAAGTTCATGTAGACTCATGAGTATATTGTATGAACCACTCGAAAGAATGGTAGAATAATATTTTTGACAAAAAATGACATACATAATGTTAAAAACGAGTTAATAATTTCAACAACTCCAAATCAGACAATATTGCATACAAACCTAATTGAACCCTTCTCCATTTCTTGGAAACCACAGCACATTCGGGAAAATGGTTATGATTTTCATAATTATCATGCAACGCTGTCCAAGAAAACGTATTTTTCATTTGGATGTCAGATATACTATGAGAAGACCTGCAATGTTAGACATGGTAAAATAGTTTTTAAAAAATATTCAACAGATGCGAAGCATTCTTATTGCACTGAACTAAACTGAAGTTCCGTTGAGATTAATGTTTTTTATATTAGTCTTTCTGGGAAAATCAGACTGCATGTCTTTCGAATTATATATGCACCGTGTATCTTATAACACACGTAATCAAAGTCAGTATGTTCACTTTTTGTCAAAATTTGAACATATTTAATTGATGTTACGTGAGCTTTCCAACGAATTTCAGATTTCATTATCAAAAGATCTCTAATATTTGCTCCTGCTTGCACATCAAACTGTTGAACTGTATTACAATTGCAAGACGAATATTTGCTTACACGTTTGAGAAGTCACAAGACTGCAACTTTGTTAAAAAGATCAAACAAAAAATTCAAGAGAAACTTTTTGCTTGACTTTCAGACATAAGAATTTGAAAAAAAGTAATCCAATTGTAGTACAAGGTTCACATAAATAATACACGTGCATTATATTTTCGTCTAAAGAACTCATGTTAGCTATCAAAAACGGTCTGCTGTTTTTTTCGCCAAAGCCGATTCATCAAATTACTTCGCCGTCAGAAATGTTTATGCTAATTATTCATTCATATCCACTGCTTCTTCGACAGCAATCAAATATTTATTTTAAATTCCTTCATTCGTCTTGCATTTTTCTCTCAGTCAACATGACATCATCTGCTGGAAATA
Organism: Entomobrya nicoleti; assembly: GCA_034695465.1. Lineage (NCBI taxonomy): Eukaryota > Metazoa > Arthropoda > Collembola > Entomobryomorpha > Entomobryidae > Entomobrya > Entomobrya nicoleti. The sequence continues at coordinate 12,635 of JAQFZG010002740.1, forward strand.
GTGTTCGTTTTATCAACAGTTTTAGAAAAAAACAAAATGTTGGTTTTTGATGGCAGTATGTCCTATCGAGTGTCTTTTTATTCAACCTCGACTTACTTTAAATGCATTCATAGGGAAAAGGGCTTGCCCAGCATCGGTCACTAGAGAAAGATTTGAAATTGAGTGACTGTACTACTGTACTATATAAAATTTGTACATACTTTGACTGAATGAATAGATTATAAATTTGTAATTTTTGGCTATCTAAGTTTTTTGACGAGTAAACTATTTGGCGAATTTGATGTATTTGATGTATAAACCTTTTGATGAAGTAACTTTTGATGTGGGAACCTCTTTGAGAACAAAATTTCATGTATCATCTGAACACCATCACAAACAAAGGAAACCTGCTTTAGCTGCGATTATAACGATGTAGCTGAAACAACGAGATGATAGTGATGGTCAATGTTGATGCTATTGAAAAGAGCTTTTTAATGACATGTTTATTGAGATATGTTTGAAGTTAAAAACAATTACGTCAATTGATGACCCTCTGAGAACCTAAAATGACAAATTGTACGTAATCGACTCATCGAGAGCAACATTCAACTACACACTATAAACAGGATGAAATGTTTTGACTTTGAATTTCAACAATTCGGTTTGACCCACAGAACTGGAAATTGCCAAGGTTCTTGCGATAGACCATAGCTAACTTATAAGTCAATTTTCAGGAAAATTAGTTAGCTTGTTCTTAAGTTATCGTGCCGAGGGACAGACAGACCGACAGACTGAAAAACATGATGCATGACTATGTTTGTAAAGATACATAACTGCTACTCTTAGAGTGCAGTCTAACATTAATATCATATCACTATTAACAATTACAGCGGAAAGGTAAAAGTATTTTATTGATTTTGTCCTCCTACATATAAATAGCGCTTTTTAAATACATTATTAACTAATTGACCAAACTGCTTATATGCTTACACCAAGCCAGACATGATGTGCCAAATTCACAGCTTATAATTGCATCTTCAGAAATTTAAAATCTGGAAAATATTTACACCTGAGTGGAAATTGTAAGTACTTAATTTCACTAAATTCAGCAACAGGTTTTCATTGAATACGTAATATTATTAGTAAATGCGTGCTTTGGTAAAATCAGTTTTTTCTTTCGAGTTCCCATAAGTTTTATGAGTAGATATACTTACTAGACATTTTCTTCGTTCTAATATGAATAATGTAGCAATTTTGAATGTTTGTTAGCTCCTGGTGTATAATTCATTTATTTAGTTAACAGCAGGATGACCTATTTGTAAGCCAAAAAGTCATTGTTGCCAATTTGAGCTCGTTTCATCTTTTAGGGAAACTTGAAAATTTCAAATTTCGTTAAATCGTTTATTACTTTTCTCTTTGTCAAACAACATATTTCCAAATTCCGACCCAATTCGTATTTCGGTTTAGGAAATCTACGTATGTATTATATAGATAACTCTAAGTACTGTTATTACGATGTAACTTCAAAGTGAAAATAAATTAATACTATCAGATTTACTTCAATTTCAGACCAAAAACACGATCATCAGAAAAACCCAATGTAAAAACGTGACACCACATTTTACATAAATATTATTTACACTTTCGAATTTCAACCTGTGCTTTCTTAGAGACATGATATGAGTTTAAGATATATATATACGTAGCAAATATTTGTAATTCAACAGTCTATTTGACAAAGTTTCATACTTTAAAACATGTACATTTTTGGGTACCATGCATACATTGAAAATGTCTGAAACCCAGTTTCTCCTATAAACCATAAGTTTAAAATGGAATATTACTCAAAAACTGGTAGAAATGTGAGCGTGGAATGAAAATTAATTTTGTGAACTAATTTCGTTTGCAGACATTTTTCCTGACGACATGTAATTAAAATAGTATCAAAATTAAACTAAATTCTCATATGAACAACCAAATAAAAATATTAAGTTTTCCTTCTTTAAACAAAATACAACTTGTCTTTCCCACACAGCATTAAAAATATACAATTCGGTGGCCAAATACAAAATACCAACACTCTTTGATTTTCGTGAATAATTAAATGTAGCATCATGAAAAATATTGAAATTTAATCAACTCACTAACAATAACAATCAAAATCCAAATAATTAATTTTGAAAATACAATTAAAACTTCAGCTTCAAATTTAAATTAAGTTCGACAATTTTTCTTTTCAAACTAACACGTCTTAACTCAGTTTATACTTATATATACGCAAGCTGTAATACAAATTGAAAAGTCGATCATAAAGTTATACCATTGTTTCTTTAACAAATTGTTCACAGTGTTTTTCATGCACTGCACTGTTCTGTTCTTGTACATGAACACAAGTTCTGACCATTCTAATCTGAGACTCCCCTGCTAATGGAAATTCCTCCCAAGCAGATAATTGTGGGTAGCACCGGAATATAATATGTGTATACAAAGTAATTGACTTGTCGGACGTACAGCTCATGGCCACAGTTGAAATTCTACTCATATCTCCTGTTGATTCATGTGCCATTTTTCCTGCTACCCTTTTCGTGGTTTTCTCCTTGCCATTTTTTGTACACCTCTTGTTTTCGTTCATGCGTGAACTTTTTGATTGCACGTCAGCTCCTTGTTGGCCCGTAAACTCATTTATTATGAAGTTTCTCATACAGATTCCCAATCCTTTGAATATGACTGTCGAGGTTTCCCCATGTAAAATGACGTAAATGAGTGGGCTCAAAATAAATAGTGAACTAGATAGAATGACGAGAGCAGTTAGATAGACATCCATATAGTCAGCCATCCATTCTACTCGAGTTCGAAGTTTATAGAAAAAAAGAGCAAGTCCAGTTGGGAGCCAGATCA
>JAQFZG010002741.1:0-15505 GCA_034695465.1 Entomobrya nicoleti
AATCATTTCACATTCCTTGATTTTGACACCAGTTACCAGGAATGTTATATTGTTACAACGTTCCAGTTTAGTGAATCGGGTGTGTCTATGCTGTAACCTGTAGAAATAATTTTGCTTTAGAAAACACTTCTAAAATTGAACCAACATTTACCACATATCAAATAACTTATATTACACTCTTGGTTTTTTAATTATTACAAATGTAAATATATTCAAGCTTTTTGTATTTTTGTTCAATAGAAATACGTTAAGTGGACATTAAAATGAAACTATGAAAAGAATAATCAAGCAAACTAGTTACATTATCTGTAAATTTAAGGATCATTCAATCTTTTTATAAAATGCTCTGAACTTCAACTTGTAGAAACGAGTCCAAATATCATTTTAATACGGTATTTTTGAAAAATATTGACGAAGTAGTAACCAAACAAATATTAAGTTTCTCATGAAACCCCTTAACCAACTAACAAGAAATCTCTCTTATATAACTATTCACCATTACAAGTAATATGTCTTGTCAATTTATTTGTAAAATATTTGTAGCATTTTTAACTTGCCAAAGTAAGTAAGTGACTAACCAAAGCATACTGGATTAAGTGGAATATGACAATTACCAAATTCATTCGTTCTACAAAAAAGGAACTAAAAAAATTACATTTTACACAAAAAATGCCGTACCAAAAACAATTAGATAACAAATGCTGCCGAAATGGCTAAATTGAAAACAAAATGTGAAACCTATAAAAAAAATTATTCCATGATGTTATGTTTTTGCTAATAAAATTTAATATTTTTCACTCAAAACATTGACTTTTGTGAACATACAACGTGTTTCTTCAACGATTTACAATCACAAAATCTGCTTTGCAAAATTATTTGGATAACTTAGACACAATTTTTCCCTACTTTCATTTCTTTTGGAGAAGATGATGCCAGTAATGATACACATTCTCCAGTAAAACGCAAATGGCACCTAAAAAGCCCATTTTGAATACGAAATATAATATTGTTAAAAAAGCTCTTGAGCTCTGGTCATTAGGAACATATAATTTCGAGCTAAAGTATTCAGAGAATTTTTGGTCTAAGAGGTTAACTGTTTTAAAATTTGTTCGCAAATTGGCAAGATGAACCGAAGTCATTTTATCCCAGTATTTAAGAATACCAGAAGATTTTAGACCTCCAATCCGCTGAAAAATGAACCTAGGTATCCACCCTGTAAATACATATCCTATACTCTTTCTAACTACAATATCCTTTCCAACAGATAGTTTTGTGACGTCTTTATGTCGTAAAATCATTTCGAATTCCTTTATTTTAGTATCTTCTGCAAGGAAAGCTGAGTTGTTACAATATTCCAATTCCGTTAAAACGAGTATTTCCATACCTAAACATTTATCTATAAAATATGAAATTTCTTCCCACGTTACAAGACTATTTTGTGACAAAAGTACATTTTTGGCATATTGTGCGATTGTATAAAGAGGAATTGTCCATATGTCCGAGTTCTCATAAACGGATTCAAGGAGTTTTGTTTTGAAATGAAAGGATCGAAAGTTTTCCTTGTTAAACACAGAGTAAAATGAAGCTTCTATTTCACCGCCAACATAAATGGACGCCCAATGCTTTTGTACATGTAGAATTTCTGTGTTTAAATTGTCATCGAAAAATGGGTCTGTGTTACTTTCATAAGTGAGTGCCAAGACAGGCAATGAGTACACATTATAATTCGAAATCACAAGTTGTTCAAAAGACTCAACCGGTCGAAATATTTTTGGTAACATCATCTCGTACATATTGTCGTTTTTGTAGGTGTTACTCAAAACTAGAATACAAACAAGTGTAAATCCTACCAAAGTTCTCATCGAGTTGTTATTATTTAGTCTTGATGTTAAGAGCGACGACTGATCGAGACAAATTTTTCCAATAGAAACTACGCTTTGAAAAATTAAGCCTATTGAAGCACTTGTTTTAAATTCCTTTAAGGAAGAAAATAGAAATAATTGTAAGGGCACCACTGTAAAAAATATTACAACAATTGCTATCCAAATTTCAGGTTGAAAACTTGCAATGAAAATGTAATATGCGTTTGGTTCAACAAACATATCACCACACGCGATAAATCTTATTTGACTTGGTGGATGTGATGCGACAAACCACATACTGTCTACATCGTACCCAGGAAAATTTCGAAATTCTATTAGCGGAGAATTTTTGTTTTCCGAGTATTGGAGTTCAAAGTTTTGTCCAAAAATATATTGTAAGACCACTTTACTTTTTAAGCACCTTAAAATATCATCAATTGATGAGTCGTTGGGAAATTTGGAAATTAGTAATCCTTTAGTCCAGTCGTAGTATTTGCAAGAAGATGTCGTGTAAACTTCTACACTTGATATATTTGACATTGCAACAAATTGCTTGTCAATGTAACGCTGAACTTCATTTAACGATACGTAACTCACGCTAAAATTGATTGTTATGGTAACTTCCATATGTCCAAAGTTCAACCCCAATATTGATAGCGTGATTAAACGTAACGTATTGCTGTAATTTTTCGGCGTTTCTAGACTAAGAGAAAATATAACTATGCTTTCACTTATGGGTAAATCCTCTTGACCCCATTCTCGATCCACTGTTGGTAAAGACCAAGCGAAATCTTGTTCCACGCTTGAAATGACGATTCCAATAACAGCTGTAAGAATTTGCTTTTCAACGTATTCTCTTTTGCGAAGCCATGGTGTATTCAGTTGAACTTGTTTATTAGACGGGAGAACATACACATATTGTTGAAAGTTCCATGGCTTAATATAAGATGCAAACTCAGTGAGCTTTATATGTGAGCATATTACAAATTCATTTTCGAAAAACTTTGACGGACAAAAGTGCGATTGGTTGTAGTAGGGTATAACCAACCCATGATCATTTTCAACTCGTAATGCCAATTTCACTGGAACATATTCGACTTTGTCCACCCAGGTACCTTCTCCTATGGGATATAGACGACTTATAAAAATTGGTGTGTTGGAATACAAAATATTTACGTTATTATAAAGGGATACAAATAAAAAGCAGTTTTGACAATTAAAAACAAAATTATCTAGATTTACGTCATTAACTTCAGGTGGCTCAGAATATGCCTGTATTAGCTTATTTGACTTTGGTAATGGCGCTAATTCCCATTGTCGTTCCGATAAAACTATGGAAGCGTAAAGAATGATCAATAAATAATTTAAAAAGAAGTTTGGAAACATTGCTTAGCGTTCAAATATAGAGCTAAAATAAACTTGTTATTGTTTATTTTAAACTAAGGATCTTGAAACGGTTTTTCAGTTACTCGTTTTAAGTCGGAATTGACAAAAAATATTTAGTAGGAAACTAAATGGTTTGGATTTGGCTCTTTGAAATAATGGTAGTAGTTAATCGACTTTTCTTGTCTGATATTACACAACGCACAATATTTTACCAGTTTAAAAACGTAGCGTTTGCAAAAATGGCCCCTAAATTCTCCACATTTGACAATATGGCTTGAATAAGTTGATTGACATTGATTAAAATCGTTTTCTGAAGAGCCAAGATTTAAGTTTGCTAAAGCGGAACTCTTAAAGTAGTCGCTGATAATTCAAGCCCGTAATTTTTAGGAGCTATTGTCAAATCTAAACCACTTGAACATTTAAAAATAATTCACATATTAAGGCGCAGCGCCGACTAATAACGACAGGGTTACGAATTTTATGTCTTGATGGCGAATAAGCAACGCATCTTGTCTAAACGAACGCTTGACTCTAAAAGACGTCATTTTTATAATTAACGACGTAGGTGAACTTAAAACACTTGTAGCTTGAACGATGTTTTAAATTATTCAAATATTTTTAAGAATTGAAACCCTTCAATATATCATTGTTTTAATTTTCAGTGTTACATATAAGTATTAAAATTGAATATAATCATTAAAAGTTAATAGTTCTTTCAGTATATGAAATTAAATTAATCGTTTTATTCAAATCATCCAACTGATTTAAATTAAAACTAAACTTTATATTTAATTGACTAGCTATTTTCTGCATGTTTCCATCACTAAACGTAGTATCTAATTATAAAAAGCAAGCAAACATCATTTGTATGCTTAACCGGCAATTTTGAATACAGTGTGGGATTTAGTAAAAACTTTCCTCAATTTTATGGAAAACGAATGAATATCTTTTAGTTAACTTTGGTTAAAACATGTTGATGTCATATTTCATTTTTGTATCATAGAAACGGCAAATCTATGTCTAGCATTTATTTTGATTGGTAATGGAAACTTAAAATTTCAAAAAACAGGTCGTACGCAAGGACAAATTTGAGCATGTAGTTGTTGTAAATGAAAATCAAATCACCTTTATAGTCATAACTTATTGAAATATGTTGCTCCAAAAAATCCAACAAAATAATTAGCCTTAACGAATATACATGGCAATAATTTTCGCGAAGACAATAAATTATTAGCTTAATGAACTGATGGTGATATCAAGAAATAATTTATTATAATATTAATTCTAATATAAATATTATTGATAAAATTTAATCAGTACGTTTAAAACATCGTCCATACAATTTCAACATGTATTTGTGCTGCAAAAAAACCAATATGTATCAACTGTTGCCGAGATCATTTAATTAAAAACAAAAATGGAAACATATAAACATTGAAGTCCATGGAGCCATGTTTGCTAATAAAAATTAACATTTTTCACTTTAAATTTTGTCTTGTACAGAAACAAATCTTGTTTCTGAAAAATTTCACAATCACAAAGATTGTTTTGCAAAATTCTTTGAATAAGTTAGAAATAAATCTTCCCAGGTTACACATGTTCTGAAGAATAGCACCCCTGTAATGATACACATTCTCTAGTAAAACGCAATTGACAGCTAACAACCCCATTTTGAAAACGAAATATAATATTGTTAAAAAAGCTCTCGAACTTTGTTCATTAAGAACATATATTTTTGTGCTAAAGTATTCAGAGAACTTTTTGTCGGTGACGTTAACTGTTTTTAAATTTGTTCGCAAATTTGCGAGATGAACCGAAACCATTTTATCCCACCATTCAACAATGCCAGAAGATTTTAAACCTCCAGTCCGCTTTAAAATGAACTCGGGTATCCATCCCGTAAATGCATATCCTAGACTCTTTCGAACTAATATATCCTTCCCAACAGATAGTTTTGTGACGTCTTTATGCCGTAAAATCATTTCAAATTCCTTTATTTTAGTATCTTCTAGAAGGAAAGCTGTGTTGTTGCAATACTCCAATTCTTTAAGCATGAGTATTTCTAAACCTAAATTTTGAGTTATAAAGTCAGCAATTTGTTTTCCAGTTATCATACTTTTTTGTGACAAAACTACTGTTTTGGCATACTGTACGATTGTATAAATGGGAAGTGTCCATATGTCCGAGTTCTCAAAAACGGAGTCAAGCAGTTTAGTTTTAAAATGAGAAACTTGGAAGTTTTCCTGCTCAAACACAGATCGAAATGAAACTATTGACTCACCGCCTATTACTATAGACGCCCGGTGGTTTTTTACTTGTAGAACTTCTGTGTTTAAATCATCATTAAAAAATTCTTCCAAGAACTCTATGTTACCTTTTTTAGTGGGAGACAAGACCGGCAATGAGTACACATTATAGTTTGAAAGAATAAGTTGGTCAAAAGACTCCACTGGGCGAAATATTTTTGGTAGCATCATCTCGTACATATTGTCGTTTTTGTAAGTGTTGCTCAAAACCAGAATACAAACAAGTGTAAATCCTACCAAAACCCTAATCGAGTTGTTGATAATCCCTTTTGATGTTAGTTGTGATGACTGGTCGAGACAAATTTTTCCAATAGAAACAACGCCTTGAAAAAATAAATCTATTAAAATATTTGACCTTAGCTCCTCCAATAATGAAAATACAAACAATTGTGTGGGAACCACTGCAAAAAATATTACAAGAATTGCTATCCAAATTTCAGGTTCAAAACTCGCAATAAAAATGTAATGTGCTTTTGGTTCAGCAAACATATCACCACACGCAATAAATCTAGTTCGAGTGGGTGGATGGGATGCAACAAACCACATGCTGTCCACATCGTACCCAGTAAAGTTCCGAAATTCAATGCGAGCAATAGCATTACTCACTTGGTTATTGATCTCAAAGTTTTGTCCAAAAATATACTGCAATAGTACTTTAGTTTTTAAGCACATTAAAATATCATCAATTGAATAGTGCTTGAAAAATTTGGAAACTAGCAATCCTTTAGTCAAGTCGCTCAAATTGCAAGAATATGCCGGGTAAGTGTCTATAGATGATATGTTTGGTGTTGCTACGAATTTTTTGTCAATGTAATCCTGAATGTCAGTTAACGATAAGTATCTTAGGCTAAACTTAAATGTAATGGTAACTTCTAGATGTGCAAAGTAAAAGCAAAATATTGATAGCGTAATTGAACGCCATGTTATGTCGTTTTTCGGTGTTTCTAGGCTAAAAGAAAATATAACTATGCTTTCGCCTGCAGGCATATCTAGGTCCCACCATGTTATATCCACTAATGGAAAAGACCACGCGAAATTTTCTTCTACGCTTGAAATGACGATTCCAATAATAGGTGTAAGAATTTGCTTTTCAAAGTATTCTCTTTTGCGAAGCCATGGTGTATTCAGTTGGACTTGTTTATTAGACGGGAGAACATACACATATTGTTGAAAGTTCCATGGCTTAATATAGGATGCAAACTCAGTGAGCTTTATATGTGAGCATATTACAACTCCATTTTGGAAAAACTTTGACGAACAAACTTGCGATTGGTTATAGCGCGGAATTACCAAACCATGGTTATTTTGAACCCTTAGTGACAATTTCAGTGGAACATATTCGACTTGGTGTTCCCAGGAACCTACATCTACAGGGTATAACCGACTTATAAAAATTGGTGTGTTGGAATACAAAATATTTACGTCATTAAAAAGAGATACAAATAAAAAGCAGTTTTGACAATTGAAAACAAAATTATCTAGATTTACGTCATTAACTTTAGGTTGCTCAGAATATGCCTGTATTAGCTTATTTGACTTTGGTAATGGCGCTAATTCCCATTGTTCTTCTGATAAAACTATGGAAGTGCAAGAAATGACCAATAAGCAATCTAAAAGGAAATTTGAAAACATTACTTAGCGTTTAAATAGATAGCCAAAATAAATTTATTATTGTATATTGTAAACTAAGAATCTCAAAAGGGATTTTATAGTTTCTAATTTTAAATCAGAAATTTACAAATAGTATTTAGTGAGGAACCTTATGGTTTGGATTTGACTCTTTAAAATAATAGCAATATTTATTAGCCCCTGTCCGACTTAATATTACGCTGCGCTCAATATTCTGCTAGCTTAAACACTTAACGTTTGCAGAAGTGCCCTTTAAATTTTCTTCACTTGCCAAAATGGCTTGAAAAAAGTTATTTGATTGGCACAAATTATCATTTATTTCAATTTTCTGAAGACCCAAGCTTTAAGTTTGGCAAAGTGACAACTTTGAAGTATTCGTTGAAAATTCAAGCCGATAGAATTTTTTGTTTTAAGAACCACTATCAAATCTCAAAAACGTAAATACTTAGAATTGCTAAATATTTCAAGGCTATGTGGCAAATTATAACGACATGCTTACGAATTTTATGTTTCTTCTTAGCAAATTATTAATGCTTCTTTCCTGAACGAACACTTTACTCTATAATACGCTATATTGTTAAAGCATTACTGACGTAGCTAAGCTTAAGAGAATCGTAGCTAGAATGAAGTTTTTAAAATTTAAACATTTAAAATATTTTCAAAAAATGAATAGTCGTGGATCATTATTTTAAATTTCATTGCTTCAAATAAGAACTAAATTTTGATACTTGTAGGAAATTGGAATAGCCCAGAAACTGTCTAAATCTTGTATGTTGTCAATGTAACTGAACAATTGTACATTTCAGAAAATTATTGTTATTTAGAATGTAAAAGCGTTTGAATGAAGTTATCTTGAGACCTGTCACTACTCAAATCGCTCTCCTTTTTACATTTTTGCTGTCGCTCTCTTTTCTTAAGTGTAAATCGTCAAAGTATATTGTTAAAAGTATTTCAAGTAAGTTGAATAGTTAAAATCTAAGTAATAGGAATAGTTGAATAGTAATGCTAAGAAATTACTTAGTTTTCTGAGGAAATCAACAAGTTTACTAGACAACTTTATTTAAAAAACGAATCTTATGTTTCACACCAGAAGCTTTATTATTACGATGAGAGAATTGCTTGCTTTCGTATGTATATTAACATTTTATGCTAATGAAGTATCTGTCGAGTTTTTATAATAAATACTTATAATTTGACATCACTTATCATAATCCAAAATTGTAGACTTTAAAGAGTGCTCTGCACTAGGCACAATTAGTTTTCACTAATTAAAAGTAAGTGCTGTTGGCTCGACAAATAAGTTTCTAAATAGTTGAACTTCTTTCAAGATTTTTGGCTAGTGTGTTTACATATCATTTGTTGCAGAACAATATTTGCAAACCCGTACTCAGGAAAACTTAGGCTGTGTGAAATGCACAATTAATTTACATTTGATCATTCTACTTCAATATAAAGGCCGTTGCTTCTTGTTTCAGTATCGACGTAATATTATATTTTTCTAATTATCTCGATGGAATATACAATTAATAGTACATAGCTCAAAAAGGACTTAAAACCAATAATTTATTAATGTTGTTTGTGTTAAATAAAATGTTTTTTTTATTCAATGTACGCAAATTAATTAAATAACTGAGTATAATAAATAATATAATTGAGCAAACCATTAATAAAAAAATTTATTCCAATTTTTCCAAGCACATTTTTATCGAGTTTTAGAAGTTTCGAAGGTAAATAGAGGTAAGTATACTTTTATCAGTACGTGAAATGAAACCAAAATGCTTACTTACATGCTATATATCTTTAAACTTCAAACTGATCATTATATGAACAAACGTTTATGACCTTGCCAAAATATATTACATGGCTTGCTAAACAAAACATCAAGCAAATTATATATTTAAAAGACAACCTTATCCATTTTTGCCAAAGAATGCGGAATTAGCAAGAGGACATCGACCGTATTTATTTTGTTTAAATTGTAAAAAGCTTAACCTTGTAGATTTATCAAGAGATGCTACTGATCCCGAATAAAACGTTATAGTTCGAAGGCTTCGTAACTGTTTTTGTAATAATTTTTGTTGAAATAGATTCGTTAAATTAGTCAAATGTCTTGACCACGTGTATCGAATTAAGAATAAACTAGACTCATGTGACCTTACACAGAGTGGAAGGGCAACATGTATAACGAAATGGATGAAAAACGTAATTGGTACTGATGATAGATACAGTGTCATTGGAAATATCTTCCATCCGACTTATGTAAAGCAATAAAATAAAATTGCAAGTATGTAGCCACTCCAAAGATATATAGAAATAGAATACTTGAGCATCCAAGTTAGATAATGATGTCTAATATAAAGTTGATGATAATCTGTTAAAGTTTCGTGGTTAAGACACTATATTGTTAAAACATTACTGACGTAGCTGAGCTTAAGACAATCTTAGCTTGAATGAAGTTTTTAATCATTTAAAATATTTTCAAAGAATAAATAGTCGCCAATCATTATTTTAAATTTCAGTGATTCAAATAAGTACTAAATTTTGATACTTGTAGGAAATTGGAATAGCCCAGAAACTGTATTAATCTTGTATGTTGTCAATGTAAATGAATAATTGTATATTTCAGAAAATAATTGTTGTTTAGAATGTAAAAACGTTTGAATAAAGTTATCTTGAGACCTGTCACCATTAAAATCGCTGTCTTTGTACATTTTTACTGTCAATTTCTTTTCTTAAGTGTTAATCGTCAAAGTATATTGTTAAAAGTATTTCAAGTTAGTTCAATAGTTAAAATCTTGATTGCTGTAGTTAACTTTAGGAGTAGTATCATCAATGTTTCGATCATTTTTCCTTTGAAGCTAGTCTAAGAACTTACAAAAGTTATACTATAGTACATTTGTAATAATAATGCTATATAAATTATAGCACCTTTTAACATACATTACCATTTGCTATAAATATAAATAAAAACAGAATTTTGAAAATTCTTTATTTTCACGAAGATGCAACCAAGCCATTCGATTTGATTCGACAGGCAAAAGCAATTGTTCGATATGTTGTTCACACGTGTGCACTAAACCTTACACAAGTGAACTTCTTCAGCAAGGTGATTAAATGGGAAATAACTATGAGGGTCTATCGCAGTGGCAAATTTAAATTATACAATTATAATCTAAATTGATAAATACTTAAGAAAACCCTTTCCTCAATTTTTTGGGGTATCAATAGTCAAAAAAGCATAAACCTTAAACTTTGTTTATTGACAGGATTTTAAAGTTAATCAAAACGGTAAAACTGAATATCATTTTTTAAATAGTTTTTCTAGTTTTCGTCCAAAGTGTCATTAAAATAATTTCGTATTCCTGATCCAGTAAGTACATCTTTTTAATTTATTTGTTAAAAGTTGCCCAACCAATGATGAGTATCATTGACATTCGAATATTATTGACATATATTGATGGACAAATGGAATACTATCGCCAACGTAGTTTTGAAACAATACAATGAAAAGAAACAAGTTAACGTCTATGAGAAGTTTCCACTATGAAAATGTTAAGAAATGGACGTCAAACCTGATATTTGATTACAAATCATTAAAATAAATTCCTCAAAATATACAAAAAACGATATTCTTAAATGAAGTAACATGAACAGAGACAGAGACACAACATCTAATTGACTAGCTCCATCAACAAAATGATATGCTTTTCGTCTTTATTTCATTTAATTTGCTACAAAATATATTTTTTTAATTAAATGACAATAACAAGGATTAGGAATTAATAGATATTAAAATATTGTTGGTTCGATGTAACACTATTTTTAAATATAGTCCTAGAAAATTTAAAATTTAATAATATCCGTTTGATTTTACCTTCGGAATGAACATTTGAAAAGGTTTAATATATATCTTGGCGAGTTCCGTATAGTTTGCAAGCATAATACCCTGAAATAAAGGATTACCTCCAATACACAACAAACAAAAGCTAGAAACCCCATTTCCAATACAAGATAAAATATTATCAAAAATGCTCTTGAGTTGTAGTCGTTATTATTTATAGGCGTATTGTAGTACTCGTTAAATACTTTATCCGATTTGTCGAGTGTTCCCAAATTTGTTCTTAATTTTCCAAGATGGCCGGAAATCATTTTGTCCCACCATGTAAGAATGCCAGAAGACTCAATACCCCGAAAACGCTTGTATACAAACATTGGCAACCATCCCTTAAATGCATAACCAACGCTTTTCCTCAATATTATTTCTTTTCCAATGGATAATTTCTTCACTCCCTTATTCCGCAAAATCATTTCCCAGTCATTTATTTTTGTTTCCTCTTCAATAAAAGCCGTGTTGTTGCAATTTTCTAGTTCTATTAAAACAGGTATTTCTAAAGCCTTCATTTCATTGTCAATATATTTTGCTAGCATATTAATAGACTGGTTTTGTGACGTCAAAAAATTCGCAATATATTGTCCGATTTTATATAGAGGCCGTGTCCATATGCCAGAGTTTTTAGAAACGTTTTCAAACCATTTATTTTGAATGAAATGGAGCTCCATATTTCTTAATATAAATTGGGATCTGAATTTAAATAAATTTGGGTAGCCTACTTCTACAAATACTGCATGATCGCCTGCTGGCATAATTTTACTCGTAATGCTCTTATTTGCCAAAGGATACGATATATCATTAGGAACACCGAACAAGTATGGAAGTGAATACACATTATACCTAAAAGCAAGTAGTTGCTCAAAAGTGGTCACAGGCCGAAATAATTTGGGTAGCATCATTTCGTACATGTTGTCGTTTTTGTAGGTATTACTCAAAACCACAACACACACAAGTACAAATCCTATCAAAATTCTTAACGAGTTGTTTACAAGTTTTTTTGATGATAGCGTAGATGACTGATCAAGGAATATTTTTCCAACCGAAACAGTAAATTTCCATAATGTAGGGATGTCTGTCTTGAAACTAAAATCCTTGGACTTTGAGAATATGAGCAATTGAACGGGAACAATTACCAAAAATACGAATATAATTGCTATCCAAATTTCAAAATTAAAGCTTGCAAAAAATATGTTATAGGGCCCATTATTTCCAACAAACCGGTCCCCACAAGCAATATACCTATACTGTGTTGGAGGATGGGGAGTCACAAACCACATGCTGTCTATATCGTATCCGGCAAAATCCCTAAAGGCAATACGCCCCCATACCTCGGACCGGAATTCCGCGAAACTCCTAACAACATATTTCAAAACTACATTACGTTTAAGGCACATTAAAATATTATGAATTGAGTGGCTATTTGGAATTTTTGAAAGTAAAATTTTATCACTGCATTCACTGAAATAGTTATGAAATGACAAATGAGGATCTTTAGATGATACATTTGATTTGGTAACATGCTGCTCATTAATATGATGTTGTATTTGAACCAAGGATCTTGAAAAGGGCTTACAGTTTATTGCAATGTTAACTTTTATGTCTGCAACGTTGGATCCAGTAAACAGTAGATCTATTGAGTACTCTGCGTTATTGCCGATTTCTATACTAAAAACGAATAGAATCATGTTTTCATTTATGTTTGTTGAACGTTCTACTTTACTGAGAAGGTATCCCACTAATTGTAGATTATTTTGATTTACATTTGAAACTACGATGCCAATTACTTCCGTATTTGGTATATCATCTCCATTAAAATTACGTAGCCATAATGTATTCAGGTTGCCAAGTTTATCAGAAGGCAACACATAAATATACTGCTGGAAGTTCCATGGTCTAATGTTGGCAATAAACTCATCCAAGTTGATTTGAGTACATATATTGAATAAAACTTGGAAATACTTGGACGAGCATAGTTTATTTTCGTTCAAATGTGAAACCACCAAGGAACCACTCCTTTCAACTTTTTTGGCTAAATTCATTGGAACGTATTTTATATAGCTTGTCCAAGACCTAGATACTTTAGCTCTTACAGGAAATAAACGGCTAAGATATATTGGTGTAGTTGAAAACGAAATATCTACATCATTTGAAAGGGAAACTAACAAAAAGCAGTGTCGACATTTAAAAATAAATGAATCTATATTCACGGCGTGATTAATGGGGCGTCCAGAATAAGCTCGGTGATCAGGATTAGATTGTGCTAAAGGCCATAACTTCCATTGATAAAATGACACAACGTTGATACTAAAACTTAATAAGGAGATCAAAACGAGGCCGAAATTAAGTACCATTTTACAGCTTATTAATTGAGTAATTGAAACCAAAAGGCTCAAGTTTTGTTGAGCAAATTTCAAATGCTTTATTGTATTTGGACGTTCCTTGTATTAGGTTCGAAATTTTTCACCTGCTTGCAAATACGACACCTAATATAAAGGTCGCTGTTGTGTTATTTCTCGTTTTTTTTAAACAAATCAGACGAGAAAAAATTTGATCATGTACTTTACAGAGAACGAATGAATGTTGGATTTTTTTTGAAACACTGGATCCCAAGTGAGCATGTGAAAGAAATTTATTTAAAATACGTATGTCATGTTTACCTAGCACTCATTTATGCACACAAGTAGAAACAGAATAACAAATTAATTTTTATTCAATACAAATTGATGTTCTGCACTATTTAAGTTAAGTGTCTTTGGTAAAATGATAGTCAAAAGATCCACTTGCTATTTACAAATTAGAAATACTTTGGATTGCTAAGCAAACATTACTTGTAATCATATTACTTTCTGAAGATGTTTAACCGTATGAAACCGAAACTTAAACATTAAAAATTTGTCGTTTTGAAATAAACTCTTCGAGTATCGATATATTCGTGAATAACTATTTTCTCTTCTTGAGACTCATGAGCATCAGTTTGAGTAGAAGAAGGACTTTTTGATTAGGAAACAGACATATGTTTTGAGTTACAACTAACTACTCAAGTACTATTTTTTAAATGTAAATATCTTATGTTTTCTTTATAAGAAAAATTAAGCGCGTTTTAGACCGTAATTTTGCTATCCGTTGAATTTCTCTAGAAGCAAATCAAGCCATGTTTTCCCCATATGTGCACTTCAGACTGCGTATAAATGAATTTACCCAGAAAGTCATATAAAAAGAAAAACTGTTGAAATTTATTGAAGCAGTAAACATAAAGTAATTGCTTATGATCCAAGTTGGTAGCTTAAAAAATTCTTTATCGATCAATTGTATCAAATTTCTGTTAATCAGTAAAATGTATTTAAATGTTAAGAGCAGAGTACATAAATCCTTAATTGCACACAATCAATTCATAGAGCTTTAAGCTTACTTAAAGTGTTATAAAATAATATTGGGTTTTCAATTGATATACTTCCTGGCTCGAGGACGCAAAATTAAAATATGTTTGAAAATTTAACTTTACGACTTACCGCAATGATCATGCTATCTATTAAATTAAAATTTACACTTGCCCAAGTAATAAAGACTATATTTCTAATGATCATTAAATACTTATATGGATGGATACATATAATCTTTAATTAATTAATGTTAACTTTTAAACAATCTGCTCCAAAACAAAATTAGAAAACACCAAATAAAAATTTGACCATGACATTTAATAAAAAATCCAAATTGTAAAAAAAATTGTAGCATAAAAGATTTTCTTGTTTGTCTGATAGAAGAATCATTTATTGTAAAAGCTTATTTACAAATTAGTGAACACAACTTTAATTGAAAATATGATGAAAAGATTCGAAACGTATCGTTCTCAATGTTAGACGGGATCTTGATATTACTAAACTTAAATAAGTATATTTCTCCCTAAAGCTTATAATAACTATATAAATTCCAAGAATCATATTCTCAGATAGTATAATAATTACACATGGCAATATGATTCTACGTTAGATTGCCTACAACCTCATTGTCAACATTCATAGTCGTCTTTGTCAAAACTGGTAGGTCGCAATTGTCAAATTCATGGTCCACATTGGCAAATTCCAAATATGAAAAAAATACAACAAAATATTATAAAATAGTTAACTGTTTATTATCACACATCTACAAACATACAATCCAAATGAATAACTACCAATAGAAACTACCAATGTTATTTTGAGCAAACTCGGTTATCAGACATGCATTTTAACTTTGTTATGTAGGTTGAGAATAATCTCCGGCTAGCGCTGGGTTTATATACCTAGGTGAAATATCCTTTTGTAAGACGAGCTGCCACTCGGATTATTATAGAGTTATCAGTTAAAAAGTTATCTGCAAGTTATATAGATATCAAATTGTAAACAGATTCTTGAAAAATATTGTTCCAAATGTAACCTCATCACAGATCT
>JAQFZG010002742.1:0-15504 GCA_034695465.1 Entomobrya nicoleti
TTTTCTTAAACATACTCCCATTTTTCCGAAGATGATTAAATAAGCTACATGCACAAACGAGTTAGAAACAAACTTACATTATAAGTAAAAATTGGAGGTTTGTCCTTCTTGTTCTCTTTTGACGGACTTTACTTCATTAAAGCAAAGTTAAAAAAATAAGGGACATGACGAAAGATACATACGAGAAAGTGAGAGTTGACTCAGGGCAGCGTATCTTATTTCTTTGGAAAAAGTTTTTGTCGTTCATCCATCCGGTATAGTACATCTGCACTACAATATACAAAGTTCACAGTCACAATCACAATATAGTATAAAACAGGCAAGGCAAGGATGAAAATCGCACTTTATTTTTATATCGTTTATTGCGACAGTCAACCAAGTAGTTGTATGTAGTGATAGTTTACAGAGTAATAATAATAATAATTCCACGAGGCGACACACATCATTCTCTTGTGTGGTAAAACAAGAAAATAAAAAGGAATGAAAGAAAGAAGACAACTGGCCGGAGCGGATACGGTATGCTTCTGGAAAATGAAAGACAGGACAACAAGTTTTTTTTTGTGGAGGGATGGTACTGATGGTAGCTGTGCTGTGCCTGTGCCGTGTTGACAATCTTCACTCTTTTTTAGTTAGGATGCAATATCAAGTTACCCCATAAGAGAGTAATGTTGAAAGGGCTTATTGTTGTTTTTGTAGTCTCGCACAACTATCATTTTCTTGCTTCGGTGACTTCCTGTCCATGTAAAAAGTATTTTAGAGGGAATGTATGAATACGAAATAGCTGCTATACACATAGAAATATATCAAGATATTTATAAACATAAAGAAGGGTTTTTCCAGATGGGAAATAAGAAAATGAATAAAAACATGACCTTTTTTCGTTTTTTATCACAGAAAATGGAAGGATGGTGAGCTGGTGTGGTACAAATAGTATGAAAAACTTAGCAAGGCAGGAGAGAGAGAGGAGAGCAACAATGACTTGTCCGCTTCTGACTACTTGCCCTCTTTATTTTTTATGGAATGGTTATGGGGAAAATAAAGAGTTCTCTTTTCCTCCCATTTCTCTTTTTGGTTGTTGGAGAGAAAGGAGTAATATCCTCAATCAAGGGCCCACAATGGGAAAAAAAGATGGGAAGGAAGTGGCGAAACCTTTTTATTCTTTTCTGAATTCAGAGTTTTTGAGTAATACGGATGGATGCTTAAAGAATCGGAATAAGAAAATAAAGAAAATATATTAGTTTTCATTTCGTTCAGGAATAAAGAGCGGTAAGCTGAGTGGAAGAAAGAACATTGTATTTTTTCTTTTGTAATTTGTGTAGGTCAGAGCCATTGTAATGTAAGTCATATCATATCAAGATTAGCATTACGAATTTTTACTGAAAAAAAATGTGTATCAAAACTACGGAAATGCAAGTAAAGAAGTTCAGATAGTTAAATCACTGGTCTAACCAACAAAGCTGCAATATAAGATATTTGCAAGGGTAGATGTAATTTATAACTGTATAATAAAATGGAACCTGAATAAATGTGGGGCAACACTGGAGTCTAGTTTTTTTCTATACTTCTTTCTTAACAACTTGCGTTGCTACATTTTTGCGAGATAAAATTTCTCTTCGAATCAATCTATTTACTGTTCCAATATTATGAATTCCTTGAAAACAATAAACTATACTTTTGGTTGTTGGTGATGACAAAAGTGTCAGTGTCACCACTCTGCAGAGTAGGGTCTAGCTTGTGTACCCTTCTGTCTGAGTCCACTACTTGAGCAAAGGAAAACTTCTTGCTCTGTGTCGTTTTAATGGAAAGAAAACGGCGAGACACAGCAGGGTAAAAAGTGGGTTGTTCTTCACCTCTTTCTTGACATGCCACATGTTATAAAAAGATGCTTTTGGCTGTACAAAATTTCTTGGTAACACACGAGTACTACATGTTATTTGGTTGCTGTTGCTCGTCGGCCGGTGGCATATTGTTTCGGGTAGTTATTTCAGTCCGTGGGGATATTTCGGTACATAGGATTTCTGAGTGAGTGACATAAAGAACTCTTATTCACTGTTGTTGATGGAAAAGTTTTATTTTATCTTTGAGAATCTGAGTGAGTGAAAAAAATCTGTGGGAGAAGGGGTCATGAGTCATGAGAGATTGGATTAGAGCTTTGGAGTTGGTGGATTCCTTTTTTTGTCCCAAGTTCCTTTGCTGCTTGTATGCAGTCCCTTTGGTTTCGCGATATATTAAATAATACAGCCAGAGGTACCCCTGTTGGTAGCTTGTTACTTGACAGGATTCCTTTTCTGTGGATCGTTATTTTCAATTCAAACTCAACCCGTTTTACTTTACATTTTAACAACGAGAATATAATGTAGAATAGACAGACAATAAAAAAGTCAGGAAGGAATTTCTCGGGAAAACTAAATAAGAAACCAGGCAGTTGTATCAGACAGAGTTCCCTTGAAAGTCTATAGTCCCAAAGCACCTTGTTGTTGGACGACACAACACATTCATGAAAATTTGTAGGTCTGTTATCAGTTCATTTACTTTGTTTGAAAATTCAAGCTAGTAAAGGATCTGCAAAGCTTAACAAATCCATTGATGCACTACTTTCACTTTTGAATAAATTGGAAGTTGTGGGAATTCGTATTATCTACATCAAGAGTTTGCTATTTATTTGTGTGTACTTGATGTATGATTTGCAAATCTACACAAACGAAATGGGAATGTATATGTGTAGGCGTAGATAGTCACTACTACAGCAAGAAAAAAATCTGTTTTTAAATCTCAACGTACAGATCACAGATATCTCAACCAGATAAAAATGCACTTGCTTTGGCTTCCTGGTTTCCCCTGATGCTCTAGAAAGCAGATTAATTCATCAAAAACCAGATAGGTGGGTCATGTAATATGTAGTGAAAGCATTCAATTTTCCAACGGTAAATACTTCACTATTTTTGAAAGATATCTAGAAAGACTCATGAAATACTGAAGTGTGTATTTAAGGAGAAAATTAATATAAAATAAAACAAATAATCAATGTTTTGGGATCAAGAAACATTTTTAGCGAGTGACCAAACATAAAATAAGCGTATATTATTAGTTTATAGGATTACATATTGGATGCACGTGCAATGAAAACTTGAAATATAAAATACTATAATAAAATGGTATTTAAAGTCAAAATATTAGAAGTGTACTAGTGTACATTTATGTCAGTAAATAAAGTTTTAGCATCGTTTTCTCAAAACTTGCGTTCATATACTTTTGTGATAGCATTTTAACTAAAAGACTGCAGTGCATTGGGAAAGGAATGCACACAAAATGCTTCAACTGTACTATGCAATGTCATAATCATCCCATTTATTCAACCAAGCGAATAGGTAAGAAAGATAATGGACTGCTTTTTGATTGATGAAATATCCTCCCTGTCCCTTTCCTCCTGCCTTTATCCATTTTGTTCACTTGTGGAAGTTAATTAAACCTTATTATTCTTTGATCACTACATATACAATGCACACTTCTGTGCAGTCATCTACTATCATTCTACTATGAATTCTCATAGTCATCATCCCAACAAAGTAGACATGATCATCATCTTGCTCATCTCATCATCCCCAAATGAATTGCTAGCATTGCTCCTGTTCTTCTACACTAAACACACTGCGGACGCTTTAGAAGGAAGCCGAATAAAGGTTGGAAATCCTCTGAATCCCCATTCCACTCTTCATAAAAAACAACACTGACACGTGGAGCCAGCTACTTTGTTTGTAAGTTTCACTGCCTCAAGTCAGCACTATAACATGATCATCATCACCCCCGCATCTATTAGAAATCAGTATTCAACATGACTGCCGGGTTTTAGTAGTGAAACTCCCTTTTCTTAAAAAGAAAACGGTAGCATCAACATTGTTCAGTACACTATCGATGACGGAGGTTGTTTTTTGTGTGGTGCGTGAGCTATAAACATACAATGAGTTTTGGTGGTGGTGATGATGGTGAGATCTGACAGAAAAAAAAGCAAAAAGGGAGAAAAAAAAGTTTTCCCTTTTGTGTTTTATTATTATTATCATTACTGCTGCACCGACACCAAAGCTATTACTTGGGTACAATGTCTCATTTCTTCTCATGAGGCACTCCAATAACAACGAATACTGCTACACAATGATTTTGTACAAGCTCATCCTGTAATGCAACGCAGTTATTTTACTGCGCTGTTATGTTGATAAAGCTAAAGCTCTTAAGTTAGCTTTGCAATCACATCACTCACTCAACAACCAACCACCGCCACCACGAAAAGCTGGAACCTCAGTTCAGCCACTCTGTTCTCTTGCCAAAAAAGAGATCAAGTAAAAGGTTTGGTGGTAGAGCCATTGTTGTTGTTGTTTGATGATAGGCTCTTGTCGTATTCGCTTTAACTTGCTCATTTTCTTCTTGTAAATGAAAGATACAAAGAAGCAACGGAAGGAATTATCACATTTTTAAGGAAAGAGACATAAGACGTAAATGGATCTTGTGGTGTTTGGTCTGAAACAAAACTTTTCCTAGAAAAATAGATTTTGACAGGTTTTCCTGATTCGAAACAAGAAAGCCTGTACACTTACAAACTTCCTTAGTGAAATATGCAAGCAAAACTTTACTTTAGTAGTGCAGTTTAGCAGTTTATTCTTACATGCACTGACAATGCAAGGGAATATGGTTGTGACAGAATTTGAGGAATACATTTCTCCTTGCAGCACAGCTATCAATTCCAGAAACGTTGGTAGAAATATATTACTAGAATTAGAGTGTAGGTTGTTTGTAGACAGAAACAAGCATACAAATGATATATTTTGTGAATTATATTATTTCTTTAGATTATGCCTCCTTTGTATCATCATTCCCTTTTTGTCTTCTCCCCTTTTCCCCATCGTTTTTTTTCAAGCTGTGACGAATGTTGATGATAGAAGTGCGATGAGATGGAGGAAGAGCTTGAGGGAAGGGAAGACTTGTGAAAGAGAATCCATGGGGGACTAACACAAGTGGTGGCGGTGATGGTGGTTTGATGTGATGTGAATAGAGAACATATCTACATAGAAAGTTGTTTGTCTCTGAATATCTTCAGTATGTATGCACAATATGTACATTATGTGCACTGCTTACTCCTCTGGTAGAACTGGTGCTGAAACAGGAAGGAGGAGAAGAAGAAAGTCAAACCGGTTTTAGCGTGTGTTTTTGTTTGGAGGTGGTGATGATGATGTTGTTGAAGCTGCTTGCAATTACGTATGCAAAAGCAATCAGCGGGTTGCTTTATAGCCTGGGAGCAAAGTTAAAAGGATTTAAGTCTATCATCATCATATCATCACACTTTACAACTTTCATAGGAGAAAACTAGCTAACAGCAGCAAGCAACTGCTGCTGCACATAATAATGTTTAATGCACAATGACAGCAAACCATGCACTTTCTTAACTCAGAAAGCTATACTTTCTATACTGTTATATATTTAAGTCGGTTCAATGGAAAGGATCAAACAATAGCTTCGTGGAAATACTTGTAGAACAGGAGAACTGTTAAATAGACATGGAAGCTTTATTCTAAAGTATATTTAAACAAATACACTGTGCAGAAAAACCACATTTATATTTCAGCTTTGTATACTGTTTTACTTGATTCCCGAATCGAAATGCTAAAAAAAGGCTGATGATTATATGGAAGTTATACATGCATTCATTCTACTACAAATAGAAAGGAAAGCTGTGTAGACCTGCCATAACCAACCATCCAGTGGATGTGTTTATGTAGCATTCATGTTTTATCATTGCACTTCCTCCTTTAACAAAAACTGTAAATTTAGAAGAATGTGCTTGGTAAGGTATGTGCTCAATACTATAAACTTTATAAAAAGTTCTAGAACAAAACTGGTTTTAATAATAGAAACGCTTTTACTTCACCTTCTTTTTGGAGAGAAATAGGGCAGAAACAAGCAGACAAACGGGACTAGCATTAATTCAAAACTAAACTGTGATTGCATGTTTATGTTTTCAGTGTCACTGGGAAACCTATTTATTCCATCCCTTTCATTGTCATTTTCCGTTTTGTAAATACACGACATGCCGATACCGAGCTACAGTGCAAACAAGAACAAAGAAGCCAAATAAAGTGTGCTGTTGTACTTGAATTAAATAAACTGAAGTTATTGGTGCATGGTGGCATGTACCAGGGTCATTTACTGACTGGCACTGGCAACGTGACGAGTTTGATGATGTAGATGAAAATGACCATGATTACTTACCAGTGCAATGTGCTGTTGATTTTCTATTGTTATTACATTTTAATTGGTTGTTTTGTTATTCTTGAACTTGATGTTGATCACTCACTATGAGGATGATGATAATACATATTTGAAAGTTATTATTTCAGATATTACATCAGAAATGGCTTTGATGCCATGATCACTTCGTGGCAAGCATATATGTATGTTTTAACGATGCCCGATGGAAGGGTTGAGCTAGCACTGGTTTCTAAAACAGCTCTCCGGAGAAATCAGACTAGTTTATGGATTGGGAACTTTATTGTAGTTTTCTAGGTTTATGAACAAGTTTATATGAGTAATAACCAATTTCGACCGCAAAATCGTCAATGATGCGTATTTTCTACCGTACATAGTCATCGTAGATTGTAAATAGTTAACGCACAAATAAGCAGATGACTACAGCGCAAATTTTGTAAGCGACTTAGTTTCCTTTTCTTGTCCTCAAATTGCCCTAAATATTTAAGCATACATTTGTACACATATACATACATAAAACGTAATTAGAGAGTTAGAAGCTCACATATAAAGACAATGAACTGAAATACTAATACACTTTTTTTATTTAAGAGAGTATCAAATTTTTTTTTGTCATTGTGAAAAATAGAACAGTTTGTAAAATATTTAGGTCTGCTTTCCCTAGAGCGTTACATGTTAGTTATTCGGGTTTGTTAGCTAAACATTTCGTTATTAATGAAGAGAGGAAACTGCGAAGAAGAATGATGATGCTGACGAGGACGCTAGCTTGATGACTAGTTATACTTTTTTCTCTTCAATATACTATTTTTTGCTCCTTGCGTCTAGAACAGAATAGTATCTCCATTTTCCTCCTTCTCGCCCTGCATCACGCGAACATTTGTCTGTTCCATCTTGACAATTTTCCATTTACGATACTTGAGAATAGCAACGTTGGTCAGGGCGAATAAAATGGGGAGAATGAGAATCCTTCAAGAAAAAAAATAGAGAATGAAAATACATACATTCATATAGTATAAAATGATAGCTCCTTTTTTTAAGGCAAAAGGCAGTCAAGTCAAGTCACTAGCAGAAGATGAGATGGTGTATTTATTGCTCTTCTCCGTTTCTTCATCATCACTAACCTCTATAAAATACGTGTAAGAACCATGTATGTATATTCTATATACATACATTTGGTATATGGAGACAGAACGGAGAAGAGGAGGACTGTTGATGGGGAGAGTAAATAAAGTACACGTCATAAATTTTGAGATAGAAGGAGAGAGTGGAGAACCACCCATTTTACCAACCAGAAGGAGACACCCAAAGATCCCTTTCCACTAGTGTCTTGTATCCCACTGAGAGTTTCGCTAATTGCAGCATTTTTTCGGAGATACAACATAAACTCAATTAGCCACATTATCATGGCAAGAAGAACAAAGCCCGCTGAAAAAAGTATACATACATATCTAACAAATGACTCTGAATCAGAAATGAAAAACGTAGCGAGTAGTTAATGTAATGTAATATTTTTTTTTTTCTTTTTTACCCGAAATTCCATTCCAAAAGTACAATCCGTAAACACTCAAAAATGGTTGGATGGGAGTACGGTAAGTGTTGTATAAAGCGAGCATTCCAGAAACGAGAGCGAAAATCATCCCCACAGCTAAACAGGCAAGAGTTGAAACATACAAACCGAAATTCAGAAAATGTTTATTTCTCGCTCCGTCGTCGTCCGCATCTAATGAAAACATAAATGACAGTAAAAGTTAATCAAAAGTAAATTCCGGGATGAAGATGTGTAGCTGGTGGTGGTGCTAGAGAAGTGGTAATTAGCTAATAAATATGCAAACGTTACAAAAATAAGAGATAAAAAGGCTGGTTTATTACTACAGCCTGCCGTGCCAAATGTAATTTTATGCATTAGAGCAACGAACTATTTAATAATACGGTTGTTAGTCTATTTTAGCTTTAATGTGTAAACCACCACCTGCGCTTATTGTTGCTTTGTTGCTTCCTTTAACGATAGCATTTGCTTTGCTACTGCCTCCTCCGGAAAGGGTATCATCGTCATCATCTTCCGTATCAGTACACAGCAAATAGTCTTCTTCATCCTTTCCTCCAAGAATATTCTCTATATCCTGTTTTCTTTTTTCGGCAGTTTTTCCACAACTGAACATACAGTTCATGCCCTTACAAACAACTTGTGTTTTAAAAAAAAGTATCGCTTATTTAATTTATTTCATACCAGTCTTCCTTAATTTAAACATAACTATTATTATTCAACACGTACGTTTAAGACTGTAGCGATGTGTCACTAGTGCAATAGAATCTTTCGTTTTCACACCGCTGAATAATCCATACGATGCTGTGACTTTACCCACCTCCTCAATCGCCCCATTAGTTGACGAACTAAACCATTTAGTTGTACCAATTGCTATACCACACACTATTAGAAATAGGCAGCAATTTACTATTGTGATGTAAATTAAATGATGAAGTCTTCTGGCAGCCATTATCTGCTTTAATATTCATTAGAACTTTGGGAACAGTTCTAAAATATTTCAAACTATTCAAGAAATAATTTAATATGAAAAACTTAATTTTACAATCTTCATATAGTATACATTGTTTGCGTATACAGTATAGCGAAATAATTATTTTTTATTGCAAGCAAGCATGCATGACTGTTTGTTCGATTTGTATTGTGTAATGATGTAGGGATGTAAATTGTCATCATTTGATAATCGGATCAATTGCATGAATTCATGGCCGGCAGCATCAGAGGTGATTAATTCCTCTTCATTTCCATGTTCATGATCGTCATTGTCAAATAGCTTATCTAATCTTATGTCATGTCGCTTAGTTCATGATACCGATAAATGGTTATGCATAATCAATACTGTTTTATTCTTATCCCCCGCAACTAAATGGTAAGTATGCCTTTGGTGTTTGGTTTGGTTTACGCAAATGTATCGCGACACTTCGCTCGTGTGAACTAACAAAACAATGGTTGAGTTGCTCATGTATGTAAAATAGTAATTATGTTCCTTACCTAAAATTCACAAAAACTTATATGGTTTAACATAATGAGACAAAAGATCTGTATTATAGTGAACTTATGTCATGTTGATGTAATTAAAAATAGTTATTGACGTCATTTAACCTTTGAGTGCAACTTGTATGTTTTCCTGCAGAGCTTCTAGTGTTATTACATAGTTTGAAATATAAATTTTTCAGTCAAAATGTATTAGTCAGTCACTGGTTTTATATTTATGTGAGTCATCATAAGTATTTCCTCGATTTTTTATTTGTAATTTTAATAACTATTTTTCCCATGTTAAACATAAAACGAGTTTAATCGTTTATCTCTCAAAGCAATTACGACAAAGGAATTGACGACTTCATCCAGCAGTTTTACAAAATCTGAATCTTGAACTTATCCATATGACCAGAAGAATATTATTTTTAGGCTCGTGAAAATAAAGTTGGTGTTGATTGTGACGAAAGAAATTGGCTCATGAATATCATTTCATTAAGTTACATCAACGCATCGTTATCGTTTCCTATCGTTCTTTTGTGTTCATATTGCATTTATGCCATGCTGTTCGTTGTGGATGCAGACTACATTTTAATGAAACTAATCAATCTAAAATCTAGCAAAGCAGAGAAGCATAAAACGCATACTCCCGGAAAATTTGCATTCATTCAGTCCGTTTCACACCACCGTTCGTATCGTATCCCATGCTATACATTATGACGGTAGTAAACAAGAATTAATCCCATGATTGACATAATTGTGAAAACAGCCTACTTTTTACGGCTCTAGTAGAGCTATTGTTGTTCCCTCCTGCTGCTGCTTTTGCAAAAACGCTAAAAAGAGAAATCTGCAAATAGTCTAGAGTGTTCTCGTTTTCATTTTGTACATATCATAAAGTAGATTGAAAGTGGATGAGAAAAGAGAAAATAAAATGTGAACTAAAAAGAGTATAACAAGTTATGGCTCATCAGTTCAATATCCATTGTTGTTTTCCAACCGTCGTAAAGAATAAGTAAGGCAGTTAAATGCTTTGCAGTTATGGTGGCAATAGTTTCAAAAGTAGCAAAGGGAAAGAAAAGAAATGGAGAAGATATAAAAGTGAATCTGAATAGAAGCTGTTTACAAGCAACACCCCCAAAGTATTATGTCATTGGGGACCATTCACAAAACATGTTGGAATATTTATTTTAAAACTAGGTTAAAAATAATAATACACACGCCATTTTAATAATATTCCAAGTAGCAAAGTACCGAAAATCGTATCACGTCACATGTGAACATTCCTTTTATGCAAAGTAAATTCTATTTACCCCCTAGTCTACTTTACTACCCTATCATCATCACAACACACAGTAGAACGAAAAAGAGAAAGAAAGCTGCAAAGCAGATTTCTTGGCTTTACATGTGTTCTTATTGTATGTGAGCGATGCAAATGATAAAGTTGTCAGGATTTAATCCGAATGGATTTGTTCTTTTGGCTTTGTTGACGAGATTTAGATGTATCTTGATGGGCTCTTATTTGGGATTAGCTTCATTTCCTTCCCCGGCTTTTCTCCGACAAACAAACTTGTTTGCGTTGAAGTAAAGCTTCTTCCTATACTCATGTTAATACCACCAGAACCACCACACGACATTATACAGGTTTCTTCACCCATTTTCTTCTGAAACTCGGAGTCAACATTAACATACTTTTTGGGTAAGTTTTTTTTTGCTTACTAGATACAAATGCAGTAAATCCATTATATAATCTAACCTTAAACCTTACAAGAGTCAAGACATTCTCAGGATGAGACTGTGCGACACTTAACAATCTCTTTTCCTCGTATAAACATTCATTAAGTTACTACCTTTCTTATTATTATTAGCCAAAGTCTAGTCAAGCAAAACTTTCAACAGAGAAGAAAAGACTGGTGACGCTTTAGAGTAAAAAAGAGAGAGAAAGGATAAAAAGTGGAATGAATGAGACCTTTTTGACCAAATTACAACCGTCATTACCTAATGGATCTTTTACGAGTTTTGCATCTCATTACTATCCCTCCTAGTCTACTTGAACGATCCTCTCTACTGTAATCGTTGGCATCACTATCAGAAGCATGACTAGACAAGGTGTATTTATACCCATACTACAAACCACCCCCTACACAGTTTTATATCACTACCTAAGTAATAGGTTAAAGTGGAAATTATCGTTATCCTCATCAGCATCAGTTACGTATACAACATCTTTCGATTCAACACACTTAATTTTCTCTGTTCAATCTTTTCTTCTAGTTCATTCCCCCTTTTCTCCTTGGCAAAAACTTTGTATGTATTATGCATGCATGTATAAATATATTTGGATTGTTAAACTTTCCTCAAATTAGAATTAGTCAAGAAAAATAAATTCTTGGAATTGTCGTTTCACGTTGGGTTCATTTGAGACGAACCCGTGTCTCCTTCAACTGTCCTTGTTTCATTTTTCATTGGTTGTTTGTTAAATAGAAATCAGTTAACATACAGACAGATCGTCACAGGAAAACCTAGAGAATACCCATACAAGAGGCATAACCAAAACCGTCATCATATCTTTGTGATGTTCACATACATTTTGTGGTGTATATTCGTTTTAATGGCATAATCCAAATGAAGTGTCACCATATTTTTTAGTTTTCTACTTAAGTGCAATTATTTATCATCTTCTACTTTCACACATATATCTTAAAGTGTATACATATTTGCTTGAATGTATATTACGGAAAAGGTTAAAATCCTCCAGTTTTGGATCGTTGTCAAAAAATTTGGGTTGAGTTATATAGCAAGTTAGCCTACTTGGTTGTAGTACTTACTACTTACTCAACTTTTTGCTAAAAAGTTTAATGCCTCATTCCACGTATTTTTCTCTACACTTTGTACTTTGCAAAAATTGAGATAAAGAAAGGGGATATATGATGATAATGATGACAATACACAATTCGGTTGCAAATTCGCAGAAAATTTAGAATTATAGTTATATTTAGAGTGCAGTAGCATGGTAGTGGCATAGTACTATTACCACATGAAACATTTAGTTTTGGTAAAGCTTGTCTTTGAGTATAACAAGAAGAAAATACAAAAGTACTGAAAATTGTCATCCTTTTGGCTTAATTGGCAAACCCTTTTAGAGTTTCAAGAATTGGGTACTCTACGAAGCCCAAACCAATGCAGCTTTCTTGGCTTTTCCAGAATCGATTTGAATGAGGAGAATGATTATATGGTTTGTGGTCGTGACACTAGTAAACAATGAAAATATCTTGTTTTTGTAGCTACTTCTGCTATAATTAAAGCTGTTCAGGAACCAATAAGAGTTTACGAGTCGTTGTCCTCATACTCTTCCCAAAGTATAGTACCCCCATTAAAATTAACGATGCGTATGAAATGAAGTCGAAATTGGAATTATCATTCGAACAATAATAGTAAAAGTAAAATACAAATAGACTCAAGTCGAAATCAATATTTTTTAATAGTGTTATCAACTATTGATATGCTAGAGTGAAGAGATTACGCTTGAATAAATTTATTTGCGAATATTTGAAAATTACACTAGAAAATTCGACATGAATAGGAAAAGTGTGGTCGAGATTTGCAGCAACAACAACTAAACCTTACAAAGAATCGGTGAAGAGTTCTACCGTTCTACGTAAACCTAACAAACCATATTAAAATAAAAACTACTCGGAAAATATCTTGTAAGGTTACTCCTCGTTTGCTATTGCTGTTCTTATGTTTGCAGTAATCCCATTGAGTGCCCATTTGTTTTTTATTTTCCCCAAAATCCCGTTCTAGCCAAACGCAATCTTAAATAATGATAAAGCGTAATTACAAGAGACAAATTGTCATCCGACAGCTTTAATTTGATAGCTTCTATTTTCTCGTCATCTCATCATATCATTTTCTCCTTTTCCTACTTAACTTTTTCCATAAAAGTCGCCTGTTTTTAGTCAAGTAAACAACAAAAGCTTTCAATCTCGGGGAATAAATCTGAAAATACACTTTTTACCACCAGACACCACGCACGGCACATAATACAGGCTAGACAGTGATTTAAGAAGCCATATAAAACCGAAAAGTTGACTACCAATGCACCACACTGATTTTTTTGTTAATATATAGACCTTTCACTCATCTCGAATTCCGACGGATACATGTTGCTGTTTTTTATTGGTCCAAAATATAAGGAAGGAAGAGTTTATAACGCAACGCATTTAGCTATAATATTTGCTGGTTGTGCTTGTGTCTCTATGTGTTGTCGTTTTTTCCTCCCTTCACTTCACGTGCACAGTGCAGTGCACACATCTGACGACGCACATCTTTCGTAAATAAATTTTTAATGGAGAATTTTACGAGAGTATCTCCTCTTGTACCCCCACCAACGAAGTAGAAGGTTCATAACTGTCTGAAATGGAAGAGTTGAGTTTAGTAAGTTAAGTAAAGTAACTCTTTTTCATTTGTATGTGCACACATATGAACTTCAACAGCATCTTCCTCCGGCAGTATAATCTTGTGATCGTCATCATCATCGGCATGCTCATGTTTTTGTTTGCGTAACACATTAAAAGTGGAAGGCGCTCAGGGACCAATCTCTTTGACAAGGGCCATAAAAGGAAACAAACTTGTTTTATGAGCTCGACGAGTTAACTAAAATGAGATTTGAGGGTGACATCCGTCTTCTCAGAGAAAAGATGGATCACATCCCACACGGAAGCTATCACTACACTCTGAACCTCCATCCCTTTCCTTTCTCCTTTTTTACTGCTGCATTAGTATACTTAGTCTTCTGTGTTAGAATGTCAAAGTACCCAGGACATTCATAAGTAAATAGGAAACCGGAGAGAAAATAGAAAAAAGGTTAGCTTTTCTTCCTATTTTCCTTTTAATATGTCACAAAATGACAAACATCCGCTGTATCAAAGACATTGCTTCATTTATAGGAAAAGTAAAAGGCACACGAGAGGGAGATATATAGATTCTAGAGAATGCAATCTTTTTCTCATCTACTCCCTCACTCCTCCTCCCAATCCAAAAAAAACGACCAGCTAAACTAAGCAACATCATCAGACAAGAATATCTCTCCTAAAACGTACATATTGTAATAAAAAAGGGGACAGTGCCATTACCTAATGAAGATCTCGCCTGGTCTGAGCTGCGACCACAAAAAAAAACAAGAAAAGTCGACCGCTGTCACGAACTTGACTGACATAAAACTACTATCCCGTGTGTGTAAGGGTATAAGTTAAACAAGAGAACCTTCAGTCCAAAAATAAATTTTTTTGCTTGATTTCATTGGTTTTGGTTGGTTATTTTTCTTACAAAAATCCAATCCATCTATCAAGTCAGGAAATCGGAAAAGTAGTCACAAGCATACCCCACCACCAGCCAAACAAGCGACATTCACCAATTGACGAAACCGCAAAAATATTATTTGAGTTTTATTCCATTCTTATTCACTTTCCATCACGCAGTCATTCATCAAAATGGTCGGTACTGACTCGCTTTGCTATAAAAACAAGAATATTTCCTTTTTGTTATATGCAAAAGTTGTAGAAAACGCAATTTGAGACTTTTTTATCGGATTTGTTTTTATAGAATGACAGGAAACTTTCAGGAAAAAAAATAATGCATCATCAAAAATATGCTGTAGCAAGCCAAACGAAGAAAAAAAACTTGGTAAAGAAGAATCAAAGGAAAAACTACCAAAAAGGATTCATTCGTTATTCGTTTCATTTTTTTTTGTTGAGGGTGAGAAAAAAACGAGTTTGGTGGTGAAGATGATGATGACAATGTGAAATGACAAAAAGGACCTTCAATAACCTTACACTTTTGTGTTTTGTTGTGAATGGGAGTCCATCTATCTATCTTATGCATACGTATAAAAAATATATTGCGATCGTTTATGTAAGTAGGATAATGTTTCTTCTTCAAGTACTTCTCCTTCATTTTCTCTACCCAACAGAAAACTGCAATAAAAAAAGGAAAAAGCTGAAAAATTGTGAAAAGTGCTTTTGTCACATCATTTCTCCCATTTTTAAAATGAAGATAGAACACATAAAGCGTCATCATTTCAAGGCATTTTCGTTTTGATATATTATATTTTTGAGAAGAAAAAATATGCATGAGGAGACATATAGCAGGGGCAAGTTTATTTTTTATAAGAGTAAAAGCACTTGGGTAAAATCGATATTTAACAATTCAAGTAAGAATTTACTGTTTTTTTT
>JAQFZG010002743.1:0-15501 GCA_034695465.1 Entomobrya nicoleti
TTTAATTAAAATTACAAGGATCAATATCAACTTAACTATTATGTAGCTTAAACCTACTAAAAATGTATTTGCCATTATGCTATGGTTTTGATACTTACAATTGCGATATATGGACATAAGAGAATTTCATGGAAGAATGAGAGTATAATGCTTATACTTATACATATACATCCTTCTTCCATGAGAGAATTTAAGAATCACATCCCTACACTATGTACATGTATATTTATGGTACATATATTAGACTACCCATTTGTGCAAATGGAATAACAGAACCCGAAAGTAATCTTAATCTTAAAGGGCACTTCTTAATCTTCGGATCCTTTTCCACCTGAAGCTTAGCCTTATTCAGGAATCGTATCCTTTTCCAACAACGGTTTCGTTTCCGTTTCCTTGTCAACGTTGCTCCCTTTCTTGTCTTGCTTTTTCTGACATGTCTGTTCATCGTCATCGGAGGGTGCTGTGTAGTAATGGAAAGGAGTTGGTCGCTCATCAATTTTCATGTGACCGTAATCTTTACCCTCTGTAATAATTTAATTTGAAATTAATTTTTATTAATTAGTTTATTAATTAATTAGAGATTTACTACGTTAAGTAATAAGAACTGAATACATGTAGTTATAATTGTATGTATTTTTTAAATAATCTTTTTTAAGTGGAAAGCACCTGGATGATGAGTTTGCATTATATTGGTTTCATCAAAATGCGCATGTCCGTCGCTTGATAATGAACTTGCTCCAGTTGCTGTAAGTGGACACCCTTCCTCTGTGTCGTCTTTCGAAGAAGAAAACGAGTTTCTTAGAATTCCTTTTCGACGTTTGACGCTATCAGAACTTTCTGCCATGTTTCAGACTCTTACGGCTTAATACGCAACACGCACACGTGTGAATTTGAAGTAAGTGGTCACACACGAAAACGGTCTTGGAACTTAAAACACGTTGGTCTATGATATCAGTATATCAGTCTTTAATTCACTACGAGCAAAATAAAATTTAACTTTGTAAATTTTTGTAAATTTTTTTAGCATCAGATCAAAATCATATTCCAGCAAAAGTTTATGGACCTGTTACTATAATGTGCGACAACAGAATGCAATGACATCATTTTATTACTAAAAAGTTCATTCAATTTTTTTCTGTGAACATGATAGTTGTTTGCTTCATTAATATATATGTTCGTAGGAAAACCTTTAAAATAGGATCTGATTGCTGTTTACTGTTCATTTTACTACTTAAAAAAATCCACTCTCAAAAGATGCATAACCGATGTTTTACTGATGGTTATGTTATGTGTCATTTACTATATAATTATATGTTGTATGTACAGTAGCAAATTGTTTGCTTGCAAACATATTTGAAAGTTATATTCTGGTGTGTTTTGTCTTAATTAATATGAACTCTGAATGTGTTCATCAGAAAAAAAGTAACAGGGCCACTTCATTAAAGAGCTGGATAGTTGAGTTGGTAGGGAAAATTTTATTTTAGAACTAAGCATGAATTTTACACTTCCCTGGTTGGTTGCAAACAAGCGAAAATTGGCTATGCATAATATGAATATGAACAGACATGATTTTGATTAATATTACTGTCATGCTATCTAGATATTTTAATGTATGTACGCACACCAGTACTAATAGTAGTGAAGTAAAAAAACATTGAGATTCTGAACAAATTATAAAGAGTTTATTTATTGCATTTCAAGGATTTTGTGAATTACGTTATAGTTGTTGCTTTAAACTTTTACCATTAGGTTTATGAACAAGTTAAGTAGTGACTACGTTTACGTTTACACGCAGGTGTAAGTTTCTCCTGACTATATACATCATCTTCTTACAGAGTTGGTCATGCAGTGTATCTTTCATTACATTACATATCTAACAGACACGATAAATTAGTTATGTATGGTTGTAAAGATCGACAGAAAAGCGACGTTGCTAACAAATCAATATGAATACTTTTTACGAAATATGCTTCTAATTAGGCATTTAATAAAAAAAATTACCTCTACTTATAGATTTCGTATTTCGCGTCATATGCAAAAAAAACAATATAGATCAATCAAACAATCCGACGTATACAGCATTTAACGTTTTTTTCTTCAGTGTAATGTCGTCTTGATTGACGACGACGATTCTTCTGATGATACCGGGGAGAAAGCTTGCAAAGTTGTTTAGCACTAAAACTTAACTTAATATTTAGAAAAAAATAAACCATTGTATGTTTCCTTGATATCCCGTGAATGCCAACATATCTTTAATAATTTCAAGCAATCTTTTCGAAATACGTAAACATTTCATTTGACATTTGATTACAATAATCCAAAGCTCTGCCAGCCAAAGTACAATTTCTAACTTCCGGATCATAAACAAATCCATCCGGACAATTGTACATATATGCCATTCCTCCAACACATCTCCAAAATGAACGACAATCCCTTTCATTTCTATAATACCCATCATTTTTCAATCTGCAAGTGAAGGCCAAGGTGACATCTGTCGCCACACAGATAGCCTTGCTAGGTAGTGTACACTGCTGATGAGACCCACCATCTCCATAAATGTCCACACTCCACAGCAACCCCTCCGGACAAGTCCTTTCTTCGCAGTGGTCGTTATCCTGCAAAGAATTCTCATTCTCATGGTGACAAGAATCATTGCAAAAGTAGTACTTTCTGCAGTCCTTCAAATGAGGCCGATATTCACTCATGTTTTCACAGTTTTGGTTGTCGGGCTTCAAAATAGAGGTTGGATGCTTAGGAACAGAATTTGCGTCCATGAGGGATGCACACTCTGCAACGTTTTCAATCAAATCGCATACTCCAAGATGTGGATTGAATGCCAAACCATCTTCTTTGGAGCACTCATGGAACTCCTTGAACGTATAATTAAGGCAGGTGTAGTACGAATGACAATTGACTGGGATGTATTCGTAGGAATGATTGCAAGGTACAGGTACTACTTCCGTTGGATGAGCTTGCACATGCAAAGGCGTAGGGCTGGTCTAGATTTTAGACAAAATCAGAACGAAGTTTCAATTTAGATGTAAATCATTATCAGAATATCAGTTTTTAATCAATTTACCTGATCATCCAGGTAATCCTGAAGTAAAATTTCCACGATTGATGACAATGATGATACTGACGATGGTGTTGATGATTGTGGTATTGATACTAATGATGATGGTGATGATGATGATGAACAAGGTTTAAATGAAACAATCCGATCATTCCATCTACCTCCTACGAATTTGCTAGAAAATTGACTCGTTGACGAGGATTCATTCCGAAACGCTAATCCATACTTTCCAACGCACCCTTCGTTTAAGTAATACTCAACACAGCCTCGGGTCACTTCATAACTGGAAACATTAGTTCTCCAGACATCGTCGAAGAAAAATGTCTCACATTTATTTTCATGAAGGTTGATAGTAATTTTTTCACCCTTGAAATCCTTGTGGTCATACAAGTCAATACTGGCGACAATTGGTTCAGGATGGTCACATGGACTAACAGACCGAACACCCCCTTGTAGCCAAGTTTTCTCGGAGTTCATTCCATAATGGTTCAGTTTTGTCAAGTTGGTTTGACAAAAGCAGCGATAGTGACCAGTACAATCTGAAAGCTCCCAGATTTTAATACAATCTGAAGAACTATCGGAAATTTTTAAGGATTCTGTTGACCAAGATTGGGGTACGTTGGAACAATTTCCTGGTTGTGTTTCAATAATACTGTGATCGTTTGTTCCGTCTTCATGCCTGTAGAAGAGGGTGACCTGGGAACACGAAGTTGCACTAATGACTGCCAGTAGTACCAAGAGGTTCAATAGATGAGTGTATAGTAAATCCATGTTGAAAATATACGGATAAAAAACTATATTAGTAATACTCTTGATGATATAGTGTTCTTTCTTTGGATAAAAAATGCCAAGTGTGATTTGTACAAAAAGGGAGACCCTTTAAGTACTATTTTCATGTTAAGTGCACCTACGACATTACACATTATATTTCATGTATAATTTTCATTTACGCAAAATACGAAATACAAATCAAATTTTCCAAGTAGCCAAACCGGGATGCCATGAGTTGCTTTAGTACTTCAATTGTACTGGTAGAAGGCGAATAACAGCTACTTGGTACATCAACCTGTTTAACCGAGAAATCTACGAAATTACGAGAAAATGTATAGTACCGAGTTAAAATGATTAAAATAAGGTGCAGATGCATAATCGATGTTTGTGAATGATTCTGTATTGATCATAATTTCTTCCTTTTACCTATTTCCTAGTAAACACCTATGTTGAGTAAAAGTTGGTGTATTTTATGCAAACCTTCCAGAAAAATAAATCAAGTCAACGTATTAAGTATTGATAAGAGTAATTTCGTGTACATTTCCACTTACCATTACTATGCAATTAAAATCGTTTACTTGATACGATTCAAATGGGAAAATGCCTAGCATTATATAATATTATTGTAAATGGCTTATTATTCTAGTTTTATAGAACATGCAAGTAGAAGGTTTCAAATGTGTACATTTTATGTTTTCATTGCTAATAACAATTCATTATGTAAACTGCATACACACCATGCTGAGTAAATTGTCTCAATTTTTCAGATCTGCACAGAAAGTTATCAAATTGTTGTTGTATTGTCGCCCGTCGAATCTTGGCTAGTCGACTAGTGCAGATTTCTCGGAATATCTTATCTACTTAACCCTTTCCTTGATTTTTAAATCATATCAATCTTAAAGAAAAATTTAAATACCCCTGTCGCCTGTGTTTTACATAAATACTTACATACTTGACATACATCAATCTTCCAAAACTAATAAAATATTTACATGATGTATGCACTTTATCCATAAATTTATGGGAGCAAGCATGTGACACGTGACATTTTCATGTACCAGTACTTAATATATGCCCTTTTATTTACGATTCAGCCTATGTACATAATATCGTTCTCCTAATTATAAATCTGGATTTTCCAAGTAAATTTTCGACTGTACTGATGCTGAAGCAGATCCCAAAATGTGCATCGATTCAAGCTAACTTTATGTATTTACTTTCTTGTGTAGTTACATATTTTGTTTGTTTGCTTCGCGTTCCAATTCAATATCCAAATCAAGCCAAAGAGACATGGTTTAGTCACTACAAACAACATGATCATCATCAGTAATAATCCTCCCCCAAAACTTTAATAACGATAATGATAAAAATACAACATAGCGAATGTTCATTTAATTTCTTCGAAATGTATCGAAGCATTACAGCGTAAATTCTCAATTACAACAACTCAAAAGGTTATCTCGAATCTTAACTCGCGACCATAATGTGCATTTTGTACTTAAAAATAAAACATACTAGAAAAAAACATGGTAGCGATTGACTGGATTTGTCTCTGGATTTCTGAATCACAGTTATTTTAACATGAATGCATACATTGGGTCATCTTCATCATCATCGCTGCTGAGATTTATTAAAGGAATCGTTTGTACTAAATAAACTTGCATTTTATTCCCCTCTATAAACAATCCACTGTATTCACAGTATTCACCATCATCATCATCATCACACTTAACTTGACTCACTCGAGGAAAAATATATAGATTGTAAAAATGCTCGGTTACTCATTTTCAGCTGAATAATATATACATTTTATGGAGTTTTTATAATGCATCATTTGTTAAGTCGACCCAAGACCCAAGTTTGTTTGCTGGCATCGTATATGGATTGATGGGGATTGTTTTTAAATGGTTGACTTTCACAAGCCAAAAACTACCATAGCCATAAAATAGAATCTCATAAAGTCCAGAAAGATTGATCATTCTACATCAGCGTCATTTTCCTTTAATGCATCTCTATTCACAAGCAGAGTTAGAGTCGTAATTCGGCTTGGGTTGAAGCAGGAAAGAAGCTTCATTGTGAATTTTGGAGCTCTTTGCATTAGAGTTACGTGTGTGCCACATGAATTTATAGTACAATTGGATTTTTACACAAAAAAAATTAGTAGCCACCAAAAATGGCTAGAATCTCATCAGTACTAATTCCTGTGATATTTGCAGTGGTATTTATAGTTCATTGTGAAGGTTATAGGCGGGGACAATGGCAGCAAAGAAATGGGATACCTGAATCTCGAGAAGCGGATACAAACCAGGAATCTCCTTTCACGTAAATTCCGTTTTAAAAATGTTTATTTTTAAAAACTAGTAAACTTAAAATCTTATATAATTACTGGCTTTGTATTTTACAGTGTGATCTCAGGATGGATTGACGACTCTTCTGATGAAAGCGGGGAGAAAGCGAAGGAGCCCCAAATGCCATGGCGTAATCATGTCGACTTTGATGAATTGCATCCGGGCGAAGATCAAATCGCGGAGGAGTCAATTCCTCAGCCAAATTTTAATCCCATGTTGTCCTTCCCTTTTCGCCCATTAGCAGGGTTACCAGTTCCCGAAATGCCTGCATTGCCAACTGAGGAAAATCCTCGACGTGTGGTTTTACCCATGCCTAGATTTAATACTGATCCCGAAAGGGAATTCGCTCATCCATTTCTAAGTTAGTCATATGTTTCATATAGATCATATTTAAATCTTTAATAAACTAAGAAATAATAAAATTTAACAAATAATAATTTAAATTGTTAATTAAATTATTTAGACCTTCAATCATTATGGAGTCTTCTTGGAAGAGGTGTGGCTCCACCCACGCCATGGTACAAAGGGTGAGTAAAATCATTTAAAAAAATTAATGCATTTTCATTTTAAGTTTAAAAACATTTAATTGATTGTCATTTATGCAATAGCTCTAATGTATGCATTAAACGGGAGGAAGAAGACGAAATAGTTGAAGGAGAAACCGATGAACAAGTCAGCACACCAACCACCGAAGCAGCAACAGAATCCCCAGAGGAAAATTTCGAAGCAATGTATATTGACAACTCTATGCAAGGCTATCCAAAAGACCAGCCATTCATCTCAGAAGAGGCTCTTAATCAAACAGAAACGATTCCAGAGTGGCACATGAAGTTATCCTACTGCAAAGACTTGGATACCAGACGCTCTTGTCATATGAATCTATTTGGACCTAAAATTAAGAGGACTATTACAGTAGTTTACGAGTGCTGTCACGGCTATGAGTTGGATGAGCAGAAGGAAAAATGTGTACGAAGTAAGAAGCTGAGATTATGATAAATTAAATTTTAACAGATTTTAATTAATCAAAATTAGTAAAGTAAGTTTAATCATTTGATTTTGTAAAAAAATATGAACGCAGCTCGTTACGAGAACGTAGGAAAAACAATGGAAGATATTGGAGGCACGGAGTTTGTAACTTTAATTAAGAATACTGGGCTAATGGACAAAGTTAGAACGCAAAATGTTACTATTTTTGTGCCATCCAATGATGCGGTCACCACTTACTTAACTTCTCATGCAGTTGACTCGGTACATGAATTAAATTGAATGTTAATCAGTTGAAGAGTTTATATTGGGGCATTATGCGACATGATATAATTTACTTATTTTTATAGAATGACATTAACTTTATCTTTGGACCTGAAGCCGTACGACGTCACAGACGTGGCATTATTTTCCACCGTTCCAATAATCCACAAGGTCGAGAAATTCGACGACACAACTTTGAGCACTACAATAGGCAGCATCCCTCCAGTGACGATACCGAGTCCACTGAAACCGAATGGCAACAATCTGAAGAGGATTTTGATATGAATGACATTGACTGGAGAAGAAACGCTTTGGACCGACATGAAGCTCACAAAAGAAACTTGGCTTATGACCATGAAGATAACCAGTCGAAATTACAGAAGGCTCTGTTGAGTCACATGATTGATGGCAAAATTACCACAGATGATTTTGTAGATGAAAAGGTTATATTTTCAGAGAATAGGAATAGCGTTCTCCGCATGAACACTTGGAATGTGGGTAATGAAGAGGTGAAAACAATTAATTGCGCGAGACTGACCTCCATCAATCACAAGTGTAGTAATGGGGTCGTGCATATGATTGATCGGATGTTCAAACCTGTAAGCAAATCTATTGCGGAGGTTATAGCAAGTGATCCGGAATTGAGTTTATTGAATACATGTAAGATGTAGTAATGATAAGAATTTTTCGGTTATAACTTATAGCATTTAATTTTAGATAGAAAATTAAGTGATAATTTATACGAATTATATTTTCCAGTGGTTTCTGCAAGTGGAATGATTGATATGTTCTCTGACAAGAGTCAAAATTTGACCTTGTTCGCACCAACAAACGCGGCCATCAATAAATTGGGACACACAATTTTGCACAAGATGCAGAATGGAGATCCATGTCTTAAAAGTAAGTTTATTTTGAAAAATATGAATCACTCAGTTTTATTCTGCTGATCTAATTTTTTGTTTTTTAATTTTGTATTAGGGATTCTCCGACATCACATTTTGCCCCTTACTTTCTGCTCCTGCATTGTGTACAAACAAGGTCAAGTGAGAAACGTAGATCATGACGTACTGGACGTTCTTCGGGATGCAGATGATAAATTGTTCATCAACGGTTCTCAGATTCAAGTCCGGGATATTATGACGACAAACGGGGTCGTTCATGTGATTGATACTGTACTCATGTCAGAAAATGGTAAAAATTAAGTTTAAAAAACGATGAGGATGAGTCATACAGTT
Source organism: Entomobrya nicoleti (assembly GCA_034695465.1). Taxonomy (NCBI): domain Eukaryota; kingdom Metazoa; phylum Arthropoda; class Collembola; order Entomobryomorpha; family Entomobryidae; genus Entomobrya; species Entomobrya nicoleti. The sequence continues at coordinate 8,676 of JAQFZG010002743.1, forward strand.
AAGTTTTCAAAAAAACAACTAAAAGATTTATCGTTTTGTAGACCAGCCACTTTCCAAAGCTTTGGAGAAGGACGGCTACACCCACTTTTTGGACGCCCTTCGTACCGCTGGACTTGAAGACTACATGGATGAGCAAAATAACGTCACCTTATTTGCCCCCACGAACCAAGCCATGGAGGAACTCGGACAAGAAATCTTAAATGACCCTACAAAACTGAGAGAGATCATACTTTATCATGTGAGCACACCGGAAACCAAGACATGTGACTTTTCAAATGATCAGCTTCTTCCTACAAGATTGAGTGATCGGAATATTCGGATCAATATGTATTCACACGTGAGTATTATGAAACTTACAACCTACCAGTTTACCCTAAATTGAATCAGGAGTTAAAATTGATTATAGGTTTTTAAGTAAAACTATGCATTTTTATTACGCAGTTTCCAATTGATTTTACCACTGAAATGACAGCTCAGTGTGGTCGAATTACAAAGGCAAACAGAATGGCATGCAATGGAGTGATTCATCAGGTAGACCGGGTGCTTTTACCAGCAGAACTGAATGCAATCGAGACGTTGAAAACGCAAAGGGACTTTTCAATATTTTATAGACTTCTTGTTGTAAGAAATACAAACCTACAAATAATTTTTCACTACCTATTTTTTGGGGCGACTCGAGAAATTGTAAATGTTTTCAATTTTTTAGCAAAGTGGACTGTTGGACAAACTCAACCAAAAGAATTCAACAGCCACAATATTCGCTCCCACTGACACTGCATTCTACGATTTACCCAAGCATGATTTCAGGGCTTTACTTGACGATAAAGAAAACGCTACAAAAGTAGTCAAAAATCATATCATCGATGAGCCATTATGTTGTGCTGGGGTAGCTCCAAACAACTGGTTTATGACTAGACGAGTAGACTGCCTAAATGGAGGCAAAATTCCTTTGTACCGTGATACCAGTGGTCAAGTAATGTATGGAAATGCTAAAGTGACCACTTGCGACTTGACTGCCTCGAATGGAATTATTCACATTGTGGACAAAGTTTTAACAGCTTCCAATGATCCATCCAGAGGTGACCTTATGGAGTCCTGTCTTCCAGATCCTATGGATAGCATTCGCTCAGCGACTTTTTTCATAAGGCTTTAATTACAAGAAAAGATGCATGCTTTATGACCGTGCATTTTTTAAATGCAAATTTTTTTTTGTTAATTTAAACCAATAATTTATCCTATTTTAAATGCAAGTACTGATAATTTTTAATTCAATGTTATGTCATATTATGCATTCTAAAAGTGCAGCTCTGTTGTAATTTGTAATGTTTTATGCGTTTTGTGCAAATAAATACACTAATTTTAAAGAAATCTTCACTTGACTTGTTTTTTTTTTGTAGAAAAAGCATTTTTGCAGTATGTAGCAATTTTAATCAGATATATTTTTTAAATCTTGTTTACCATCTTGACTTTGACAATGTATTGTATCGTAACATATTGTATTTCTTTTTGCTCCATATACTTATATAAAACAGTCAAACCGGCAAATATTTTTTTGATCTTTTTTTAGTCTTTTAGTCTCTTTTTTTCCACAAATGACAAAACTTGATAATATATTTTCTTTTTTATATTAAACCCAAAAAACAAAAAATTCTTGACAATTAATCCATCTTATCATTTTTTTAAAATCATAAAGCATTTTTTTAGACTGTTCATGGCTTAGATAAACCGACCCGACGACGACGCTTGTTACGGTTACGACGTTTTATGCCCGACTTTCTCCATAAATTACTCTTTTTTTCAGTGGACACAGTTGACAGTTGCATTTACTAGACTCATTCAAGAATTGTAATTATCAGTCACATTTATCATTAAAATTTACCACTTTTACACGATTGAAATTTAATGTAATTTTTTTGACTCTTATATAAACCACATAATAGTTAGTATTATATACTTGATAAATGCTTAAAAGTTGTAGTAAAAATAACAAAAACATGTCAAAGGAGAAATGCACTCATTATATAATATTTTTTGGGCGAATTCGGTATATAATTTTTTTGTGCGGTAAATTGTATTTATAGAGTAGTAGCGCAACGCATAGAAATACATTACATAATTTATTTATTTTTTGTAATTTTACCCCAAATATTTTCCCCATCTAACAATAAAAAAATTCGTACCCACTTTACAATTAACAACCAGTTTTTTTAGTTAGTTCTTATAATAATCATGATAATAATTTTTTTTTGGTTAAAAGTTGTAGATTTTTTTTTGATTGGCTGAGCTTTAAGCAATCATAACAATTTATTATGCATGTGAGTGAATGTATATAGAAATCTATTGAAAAAATTAAAATTAATTGTATTACACCAATCAAATTTACACTCATATTTTAAAATATATGGCCACACATTACAAAAAAATCTAACTTATATAATTAATATAATGAACTGGATAAATATTTTATCAGTAAAATTATATATTTTTCTGTACTTCTAGGTATCTACCTATGTTGTATGTAGTAGTAATCAAATTAAAAAATCTAATAAATTGTTCTTGAGTACTTTATTCAGATGAAGATGCGACGTCCAAAAGCGAGGCGGAAGTAGCGGTTCCATTTTCGCTGCTACTGGAATTGGAACTGCTTGGAGGTTTCCTCTGTGATAAACACAAGAAAATTTATTCCTATTTAAAAACAAAATGGATTACATGAACAATTTAATATTTATTAAAGAATAATAAGTTTAGTTTTTTTACTTCTTGTACCCTAGTAAAGTGACGAAGATGTACAAAGTAGTCCGTTTCCGATTTTCCAGTTTGGGTAAGTTTTTCAAGGGCTTCTTCCACACTAAACCATTTTCGTTTGCGGCCTTCACACAAATTATATCAAATTAAGTCATCTCAAAATCGTTTAAAAATATAGTTATGATTATGCTTTTACAAAGTTAAATTAATTACCAATTCTAACTGAATCTTCCCACTCGGGCATCTCTTCCGTCACAACCATGACATAAACGGCTGTGCGATGCCTGCGTTCTTCATTCTACGTAACAGTCGATTAATTTAGAGTTAATATAAATAATTATCAATTATACTATACTTGTTTCCATAATTTTTTTTATGCATACCTCAAAAACTCCTATACACCGATCAATTTGACCTCGAACGCCAGCCTCCTCAACAACTTCTCGAACAGCAGCCACGCAATGAGATTCTTCAGGCTCTACCCCTCCACCAGGAACTATCCATTGTTCGGTATTCTTGGAGGAAGAGACGAGGAGAACCTTTTCCAGAAAAATAATAAGAAATGCTGGTGACCACCCACAATGAAATTGATTGATTAATTGCTGTGCTTAACCATTCAATTCAACTTTCTCAAAATATTTTCTTTACCCAAAAAGCAGAATTAATTATTTTAAATGATTAATAAAATGGTTTTCTGATAGGTTACCTCTGACTCAGATTCATTCTTCACACAAAGGCATGCCGCCCTCTGACGATATCCGTCCGCGTCATAAATTCGGGTTTGGTCGGGCTTATCTTTGACCATTTTGGTAGATTTGTTAGAAGGTTGGGCGATGATGAACTAATGTATATTCTTAATTACAAGTTTAAATAGTGTGTGTATAAATCTTTATACAGGTACAATGTAGAACAGTTGAAGTAGTAATCTCAAGAAATGGAATGGAATAGTAGACTTTTCTCTGGAGACGTATTGACGTTGAGCCCATGTGACGGTATTTTTTTTACGTATGTTTAAGGAGCCCTTATGGTAGGAAGTACGTGATCACAATTTATAAAGACAACAAGAAAATCTTATCACCTTTTCGTTGTTATTATTTTTTGGTTATAATTATTTCCGTTAAAGATTCCGTTAGAGTGAATCAATTTTTTTTGTACAAAGACACGCGACTATTCTCCAGTGTAACTGGGTCACTTAACCCCGAAGAAAATTCTAAAACCAAAGTTTATTTCTTTAACGGTTAAGTGTAATCCAACCATGATCCTCTGTTCGGCAACGCTGGTCAATCAAAGGCCAGTCGCGTCTCTCGGTCCAAATCAAAATCCAATCCAAAAGAGAATAGGAAGAATGGAAAAAGATTTTTATCCTTTTGAAAATAAAATATCCTTCCAATTCCAACGCGGGCTTACTTTTTGACCATGAAAGCCTCACTTTTTACAGTTCACACTACTTGCTCACCTGTAATAAACAAAAACAATCAAATAAAAAATGGGAAATTTAATACACCAATTTAATTTTCACCTCAATGCTGAAATGTCAAAAAAATTAACAATAAAGTCGCATTGTCAAACTGGCAGTGATAAATATGCTAAAAATAACAATACTTCATTTTAACCCTTTTTCATACAGATAACTATAGTACTGTGGGGGGTCAAAAAAATAAAAACGGTTTGCACGCGATTTATCAACTAAAATGGATATGCATGACGTGATATGACAATGCAATAAACTGCAAGGCGACATGAAATGCTTTGTTTGTTGCATTTTCTTTGCCTTTTTCTACTTCCAACTTCTTCATGGAACGTTGCTCAGGACGAATGTGATGGCAATGCAAAGTCAACTCAAGTCCTTTTCAAGGTGAAAGAAAGCTACTTTCACTCTGAAAGTAAATATGAGTGTTTCACATTCACTTCACATGCAAGCATTCCTTTAAACTATATAAAAGCTAATGTTTAGGGAAAACTTAGCCAATTTGGCTTGTCCTTATATAAGGCGGCCTTTAAGAAACTTGTGTAAAATTAATTGGGCAGGAAATAGTTGACAAAAAAGATATTATTTTTTGGAAAGCCAGGCGAAGCCAAGTGCCAGAAAATATTTAATTGTATTATGGACAGGGTTGGAAAGTGACCTTTTTGTTTAGTACCGCGGGTAAAACCGGGTCTTTACCCATTAGAACTAATAAACTTGAAATTAAAATATTATAAAGTGAAATGTGAAAGCTACATAAACAGAAGTACCTTCACAAAAAAACTAACTTTTCTCCTCTCTGCAATAAATTATTTTATGACAGTGTGAGTGAGCCATGAATTATCATCAACTTTTCTTTTTACGGTTTCATTTTATATATGTCTCTAGAACACCAATAATAGGTGTGTGTGTATGCAATGCATGTATTGTATATTTTCAATCTATCATCTCTGCATTTATCTAATCTTTTAGATGTGTGTGTAAACCTTTTATATTTATTAGACCGCAGTTGCAGATTTGTTGAAGGTCATTTCACTGTTTGTTAAACACGGTCACTAGACTTGACTTACTTGCTTATACATTTTTTGATACCCAATCCACCCGAAAAAATATATACATGTATAAAATATAGACCACTAGACCATAGACCAGACCCAAAAAAGACAAGTTTTGTGGTGGCCTTCATGATGCATGCACTTCCAAAAATAATACCATAAAATGAGCACGTGTGTCCAAGAGAGAAAATAATTTAATTTAGTGTTTTGACACTAAATTGTGCATTTGGAGATGATGGTTACGTGACGTGTGTGTGTGCTAAAATAACCTTATAAATCTAACATGTGAACAACTTTTTACAGCTGTTTATTTTTCCAGGAGATAACATCAAATTAATGTCCTTGTTCCTTTATAATTCTTCTGAAAAAAGTTTCTAATTTTGTGGGGAAACTTATTTATTGCATTACTATTTTACTTCTAAGGAAAATGTTCTTTCAAAAAGATGAAGCGACAAGTTTTTCTATTAAATCTAAAAGTCTCTCCTTGCCTATTTACTATCTGCATTAAAATTGTTGGATGATCATATTTTTTTCATTTACTCATTCACACTTGTATAGTTTCCTTTTCACGGGAAAAAGGTAAGGTGTTATGTTAGCAGTGCATAAAAATCTAAATATTACATCTGGTTTTTTTTTCTTCTACTGGTTTTCTGTGCAAGGTGATTGAGTAAGCATGAAATTATTAATGGTCGGTGGGCGATGAAGAAGAAGATGGCTATATGTACTGCTCTGATATTCGTGAATACGAGATGTCCGTGGGAGTTAGCTCTTGAGTACACATCACATCGCAATTTGCAAATTGCCTCTCCAATATTTGCGCTTTTTTCTTCCCATATTATTTATATGCGTCTTTTTATGTGCTCCCTAATAAAAGGGCTGGGTACAGACAATATTTGTTTGTTTTTCGCTGTTTTAGTTTTGTCTTCTAGCTTTAATCTGATGTGTACATAGTTTTATCCACCACCACTGTTCTGTTCTACCCATCATCATCATCATCATGGCACTCTCTCTCAACTCACATGTCCTTAGCAGGTGCATTAGGTTCATTCATGTGTGTACTACTGTGCACTACGGTGGTAGTGTAATACGATAATATGAGGATGATGAAAATTTGCTTGGCTGGACTGTTTGTAAGCATATCGTAATTCGTAACAACATGTAAACATGTTGTGCATATAAAAAAAATTGCCACCTACGCAGACGATAATCCTCCATTTACTTTTACACGTAGATGAAAGGCATGCATAAAGTGAAAATTATCAAAGTAATCAAATCAGTATACAAAAAACAAAAAAACATCATAAAATTTCATTTTAGTGATGTGACATGATTATATGATTCAAAGTTTATCCACCTATCTACGTCTTTTATTTTTGCTTTTGAATATTTTATCACATGAGAAATTTCCATCTAAACACTGTACTCGGTTTACGCTGTACAAATGACAGTGAAATAACAGCTAATTAACAATATTTTATATTTTATCATTCAAGTGTGTGAGCAATAAGTTTGTTGATCCAGACGGAAAATTTGATGTAATGTCTATTCTAATGTCATTTTA
>JAQFZG010002744.1:0-15498 GCA_034695465.1 Entomobrya nicoleti
GTAAGCAGCTCCTTATTAGCAGCAACTCTCTAAGCTTTCTTACAGTATTCTTCGCCTCAGAATAACAAATAACTTACCCATAAAAGTTAACAAAACCACAACCTTCAAATATATCTGATTAATTTGTGAACTTTATGTTTCAATTTTAGATTACTAATAATCAAGTTAAATTTACTGAAGTTGTTATTTGTAATTAGTTTTCGACCTATTTTTAAAATGCCCCATTCAAGACGGTTTACTTGTTTCTACTGTGATAAATCCTATGTTTCAAGTCAAAATTTGAAACATCACGTCAACGCCATTCACAAAACTAATGTAGCAAAGATTAAGTGTAAGAAATGCAGCAAAACATTTTTGAGTCCAAGTGGATTGTTTGGGCATAACCTTCGTTGTGGAAACCCCAAGTCTTATAAGTGCAATGTCTGTTCTATGTCGTTTTATACAAATGCTGAACGGACACAACATTTAAAGACGCACGCTCCAATTGTCAAGTTTTTAAAATGCAGAGAATGTGACAAGCAATTTGGCTCAATTGGTGGTCGAAATAATCACTTCAGCACAATTCATAGTTCAAACCGAAAAACATCTTGTGTGTTTTGTGCAAAGATTGTAAACACTGGCGTCGCGCTTAATGATCATATTCAAAGACATATTCAAGAAAAACCACACGGTTCAGAAATATGTCAAAAGCGTTTTTACAATAAATCTGAAAAAACTTTGCACCTGAGAATTCACACGGGGGAAAAGCCATATCAGTGTAAGGAATGTGGAAAAACCTTTTCTAGTTCTGCAAATTTAATTCGTCATAAGTATTCACACCTGAAAATTAAACCTTATCAGTGTGTTTTCTGCGGATCAGGATTTATTACAAGGAGACTTCTCTGGGACCATATTTTGAACAAAATTGGAGAAAAGCCTCATACTTGTGAAGTTTGTAATGTGGATTTTACAACTATTCCCCTGTTGAGACAACACAAGTTCATTCACCAACCCAAGAAACATAAGTGTGGACAGTGTGACAGTGTTCACAGGCGTGCTGCCGATCTTAGAATGCATATAAGCAAGGTGCATTAAAACCACTTGAAATTCATCACAGATTATAGGAGCTTGGTGTAAAAAAATGTGACCTTCATTGTGTGCCTCCTGGACTTCACTTCTGTGCCATTTCACTTGACTGTATGTTAAATAAAAATTAAAGTATTGTCACTTCAGAATCCCATGCGATTTTCTTACTATTTACCACTGTGCTGTAGTGGATATCTTAACTTTACTTGACTTATCGAATAGAGTTTGATAAAACGTAAATATTTATGTCAGTGTAATTTCCTGTTTGTAAGTTTACAAAAAATATACATGCAAACATACCGCAACCTGTCTCCAAAATTTATACAAATATGACCGTTTCATCAACGCTTACTAAGTACAATTAGTTTTTAGTATAAAACTGTTATATGGTGAAATTCATTAATTGAAACGAGTAAAGATAAAATACAGTTATGGATAATACCAGCTGTGTTCATGTACAATGGTTTAGTTTATTTAATAATATGTTTTGTTATTTTGATATGGCAAGTACGTTTGAAAATCTACTAGCACTAAATTTATAAAATACATATTCGGTTTAGAATTCTATAACTGAATTCCCATTTGTTATATATAATTGAGAAACAAATAATTGTAATAAGGTGATAAGCTTTGTACGTGGATATTTATATGGTTGGACTTAACTATGCAATTTTACAAAAAGCGTTTAGAATTAAGATAAATAATAATTGTAATAAAGCTCAGCTGGTTTTCGAAGCAATCCAAACAAATCTTGTTATAATTTCATATATTGTATTTGTGCATGTTGTCAAAATATGTATACATCTCAACAAAGACTACAAACTTAAATTTATCGGAATATTTTAGCGTGTATGTTAGCCACGCGTAAAACAGGTTTCTTGAATTTATAAATTTTTGTTCGTTCAGATTTTTTAAAACTATCCACGTTTAAGTTTGGAGACACGAATGGTATAAAGAATGCGCAATCCTTTGCACTTAAGAATAAATATTTGGTAGTATTAACAATATAAGAGACCAAAGTCTTAACCTCTTTGAAAGAAATAGATATGGAGTGGCTAAATACGTACGGTGCAAAAGAATGTAATACAATTTATTGTAATTTATAAGTATTTTAATTAATAACACTTGTGTACTAATTTATTAAAACGTAAGCTCACTTAAACTAAAAACAATTCAGTTAAAATAAAATATAAGTTGAAATAAAAATAATAATCCAAACAAATATTTCCGTATTATCGAAATTTCGGTGTATCTTTTTTGCATGACACAGAATAATTTTGAAATACAAAAACTGATTCTGCACACTATTGATAAAAATTTGTACAAGCGTATGCATTATTATTCGTACAAATGTGCTGAACACAAGTACTTATATTTAATTCCTTCAGTAATCCTCGTTTACTTCTTATTGCATAATACTTGGCTCTACAAGGAACACAAGCCAATTGCATCAACAAACTTATTTTGTTTGCATAAAATGAATCGCAGATATATATTTTAATACGTATGTACAATAATGATTACAAACCCACTTTTAACAGTAGAAAATTTGTTAAATTATATAGGTCATTCGTTTTCGTACGAATAAAAGTATAACGTATAACTCATTTTTAGTGCTTTCTATGCTCGCGGCGGTCTAGCGATTCTTTTGATTTACAAACTTGATTTCACTTGGCACATTTATACTTTCCCAGATCATGTGACAACATGTGCTTATTCAAGATCGAAGTTCATGTAATCTCGAATTTGAACATATTTGAAAAATGGTATGCGTTGGTAAAATAATAATATTGTAACATAAAACGCACACGATCTTCATTTAAATATCATTAGTTAAAAAATTTACAACCATTTCACTAAAAATATACTTTGTGTTATAAATATAATAAAAATATACTAATATATAAAACAATAAATACGAGAACGTTGGTCCAACACAACCGCAGTACTTTCATCACATAAGTTCACGATATGCTCTCAGAGTTTAAGTTGTCAATATTAATGACGCCGCATATGAGCTTTTAAAGATCTGCTTGAGGTGAAACACGTATCGCAAATCGAACATGGATGTATTTGTTCTCCTATTTTTAACTTAATGTGTTGAAAAAGGTCCTTCTTTCGGCAGAACTCTTGCTGACAAAATATGCATGAAAACTGCTTCACTTTCAAATGTATGGCTTCATGCTCAACGAGATCCGGTTTTGCTATAAAACTCGCTTTACACTCCATGCATTTATATGGCCTTTCCCTGGTATGATATTGCATATGCGAATTCCTTGCTGTGTTTGTACAGAACTCCATGTCACATAACTCGCACGAGTAAGATTTTTCCTGAATGTGTCGTCGCAAGTGCACAAAGAGACGATATTCTTCAACACACAAGGCTCCACAAAATAAACAGGACACTTTCTTCACAGGTTGATGATAAAATTTCATGTGACCATATAAGCTCTCTTTAGAAGAAAATGTTTTGACACACATGATACACTTGTGAAGACATCTCACTGTGGCGTGTATTTCCTCGTGTTTCTTTTTATCGTCTTTTGTGTAGAACATCTTTGAGCAAACCCGACACTTGAAAGGTCTTTCGTCACCGTGTCGAAGTAAGTGATTTTTTAACAGAGACTTACGCAAAAATTCCTTACCACATTTCTGACATTTAAACTTCTCCGGGTTGGTCGTATGGTTTATGTTAATGTGCTCATTAAGGACACTTATTCCGCTAAACAACTTTGTACAGTAGGGACAAGCATGGGATTTTATTTTGTCATGAACTGAAGCAACATGTTTTTGTATGTATTGCTTGGAAGTAAATTGTAAGTGGCATATATTACAGGAATACTTAATTCCGTAATGAGCTGCCTCCATGTGCTTTGATAACTCTCCACGACGAAAGAAAGACTTGGAGCACTTTTTACAACTAATTGGTCGTTCAATTTTGTGAAACTTAATTACATGTTCGTCAAGAAATTTTTTGTAAAAAAAGGTCTCAGGACAAAGGTCACATGAAAATCGAGCTCTCAAACTTGGATCATGAACTGAGTTGATGTGTCTATTTAACTTGGACTTGTTACTTAGAACTTTTTCACACAATGAACACTTCACTTTTACTCTAGACATTTTGTTTTACAAATATTTATAAATTATAATTTTGAATAGAAAACGTATTGGTTTTAAGTGAGCAATGAAAAATATTCAGTACGTACTACGGTACTGCATAGATTCAAAGTTATCATTAATCATTTGGAACGTTTTGCAAAAAAAGTATCCAGTTACGATTTGTACTTTTGGAATGAAACTAATTCAGTGTCTTGTAGAACCACAATTAAACTGCCATCGTGAAAATATCACTAATAAAGACATTTATGGTTAATTAATAAACTGGCTACTGTAATATTTACATTTTCATTCAATTTTTGTTCTTGAAAGGAATCCCTTTACAGGACAAGATACAATTTTTTGTATGGTATGTCCATCATGTTTTGTTGGTTGTTTAAAATGTCATTTTGTCAATAAAACGAAAGGTCAAACATTTTTTGACAACAAACAAGTTTTTTTCAATACTTCAATTGAATAAAATAAAGTGATTTGGTTAGGTACACAAACGAACACAACGTACGTATTTTTGCACTGGAAATCGTCACACATGCGGGGCTTCACAACTTTACACGATCGTTTTGTTTGTAGAAAGTATTTAAGGTTAAGCAGTTTTTGACTACCCTTAAATTGTTTTCTGACTTGTTTTTCTCGACATTCTTCGGAACACAAAATTTTTCTGTTATCCTTGCTAGCAGTGCGGATTCTCTTTATATCCTGTGCTGTGTAACTTACTTAATACGTGCGAATATGCATACAATGTATTTATCCTAAGATAAGCTTTTCTAAAGCAATCTGCTACACAAAACACTGGCGCACATACACTCAAACGTTATTTTGCAGTAACATGAGTTTATATTGTTGTGATTAGTTGAACTAATTACAAAAGCTAAAATTAATTGCCAAGTAGAAAAGTTAGCTGCTGTATTATGTGCCTACTTTTCCAACGCATATCTACAGATATACACCGTTCTTTTTTTGATCAATGCAGTGTTAGTTCAGTATATTATCCCTCTGAATAGTGGGGAGCATAAGAACCAAAACCTGAACTTACATAAATGGATTTGTTTTAACTTAAAAACAGAAGAAACCTCTACTACCTATTTTGTATATGTAAACAGTTAAAAAATAAAGGTTGATACCGGGCTAAGCTGCACGTGCAACATATTCGTAGAGATATAATTTAATCCTTTTCAAGTGGCTTCAGTAAATTTTTAATACGAACTTTTTTATTGTTGTTACGATCATAGCTTTTCAAACTGATATACTGAGATTGGGGCTTAACATTACAAAACCAAAATACAAGCTTATTTGATACTCAATTCCTACAAGGGTCATAGTTACAGTGAAGCGGTATGCATGTACAGCTGCATACTTTGCTCCTGCTTATGTTCATGAAGTATTTCTGACTGAGTTTTAAACTACCTAAATCCTCATAAACAATTAACCATTTGTTCTGTAATTGTTTCTCAGTCACTAGTATTAAATACATTCAAATTCACTAAGGTATAGAAATATAGCTGTAGAGTTTTACATTTAAACGAGACGGTACGCACGAATTGTCAGGTACTAAGATTGAGAATACACAATTGGGGTGTAGATTACAATATTTTTATAACACATACTTAACAAAATGTACATGCTGTGACGAATGTTGGAAACGTTTTAAATCATAAACGTATTTACTTATACATAAAATACATTCACATATTCCTCAATTTTCATGTCGGTATTGCGAGAAACAGTTTCCCGAAAATACTATGTTAATTGAGCACATGGAAAACTGTCACGATTCTGAGATCTTGAAAAGATTTGACAATGACTGGGAATGGGAGTCTGAATTGAACTACCATATGACTACTTAGTACAACAGAAAAACCTTTAAAGGACGATATTGTTCCTTGAAAGAAGCATGAAGGTAAATTTGAAAGTTTAAAAACAATTTTAATACAGACTAAATTTATCAAGTCGAAATACAAATGCAAACTGTAAAAATGATAATTTTTTCTGCGAATTGGATAGCTAAAAGCCCTTCGGATATGTTTTAAATTGGGCTGTAAAATAAACAGGCAGATTTAAACTGCTTGTAATCATACATTTGCTCTTAGAAGACATAAGCAAAAATATAAACAAATTTGGCTAGTGAGCCATTTTTTTCAATCTTAAAATTTAAATATTGCTGGTTAATATAATAATTTCTAATAATTTAACAATAGATCATTATTCTTTTAGTGTGTCAGCCTTTGAGAATAAAGTTTGTGTTTTAGCTTGTTGTGAAAATGTATTACGATGAATGTTCAAATATATTCACTTCGACATCATTCCCTTTGGAATAGGTGGTGTAATAAAAGTTCATTGTTATCTAAATTGGTGTTTTAACAGTTAATACTTATAACTTGCATTCCCCTGTTACATATGCTTTGATGTTTGCATAGGAATTAACCTATTAATTTCGAAACACAAATTAAAACCTGGCTTGTAAAATTGTAGGGGATTCAATAAAAATTACCGCAAAATATTCTTAATTAAAAATAAAAAGCAATAATGGTTCTGAATAATCTAACTTTGATGTCATTGATTAACATCGTAAAAAATATTAACATCGTTTATTCATATATAAAAAATGCATTTACATCTTTTTAAGTGAATTTAATGTTTCTTGATTGAATTTTATTTCATGTATTTAGCTATGATGCTATGCACACCTTAAAAGAAAGCTTAAGCATTAAAATATCCAAAAAATTACAGAAGCGAATATTACAACACAGACAGACAAAGTATACTAAGCCAGAACACCTGACAGCTGCTGCCCAACTGTTGATTTCAATGCAATTGTATACCAAACGTACTTTTGCTTGTTTGAGTGTTATGTTTACACTGCACACACATACTACACACATATTACAAAGCTAAACAACAAACTAGTGAAAATGTACACATGCTTGGCAGAGCATTATTGAGTTGTCATATTCGTTAAAACATTTTTTCGAGAAATGGTCAAATAATATTACATTTTATTCCACATCACTTTTAATATTCATAATTTACAGCTGAATTTTTTTTGTGAAAATTTTGTAGCAGAAAATGGGTGACGAAGTTAATGAAACTTTTAACAGTTCATTTGTGAAAAAACACCACGAAGAGGAAAACCAGCTGCTTTCAATTTTCCCCGAAGAGGTAAATAATAACTTTTAAATTATGTATGAATGAAGTGAGCATATTCATTGATAATTTATAAATTTTAGGCAATGCAAAATGGTTTTCTAATTGTGCTTTAATATTTTTTCTTCACAACACTTGTAGATCTGGAAAATGATACTGAATGGTATTTACAATACCGACTCGCTTGAAAACTGTTCCAATGCATCTCAAGTCTTTCGATCCATGTTACTTTCCAGAAGGACATTATTTCTCTTTCCAAAAATGTTTGAGTGTCTCACTTTCAAATTTGAAAAGTCGAAAGACAAATGAAGGCCTTAATCATACAATATGTCAGGTTATCGTTGTCAAGTACATTTTCAAAAAATTACTATAGCCGTTAGATAGCTATAATTATAATAACAACTAAAGTTTGGTAACCTAACATATTGTAATACTCAAGCCATCAAATGCTACGAGGACATTTATGATTACAATACTGATGATGAATTCATTGGTCAACCAGCTGATTTACCAGTAGAACAAAAAATCTGGAGCTATCCAGGGTAAAATTTAAATCAACTCTCATCAATATTATTCAAGCATTTAATGTAATGTTACGGCTAATGTTTTATCTAATAAAAAAACTGATTTGTGATTTTCAGTGGCCTACGGTTGGTATGTACTTCATGGAACAAAACCGTTGACAAGTACTTCCAAGAACACCAGTTTCACTATGAAACATATTTCGAAAATGTGTATTTACCAAACGCTGTACGTCACGATGCGTATTTTGGGGCAACACGACAAGAAACGCTGAATGAACTAATGATACATTTTCAAAATACTCACAGCGAAAGCAGGACTGGCCCAAGAAAAAATCCATTTTTTCAACGATCCCTATTTTTGAAAATTAAAAGCTCAGAAATTGGCGATTCTGGAAATCATGTGTTTAATAGAGTGTTGGGGATTTACGGCAAAGAACTTTGGTATCTCACTTTAAAAATTGAGAATACTCAGGAGACTATGACAGAGTTCTATCTGAGTTTCAGGCGACTTCTGGAACAAGTTCCCAACCTCAGAGGTATTCGTATAAGTTATTATATGCTTCGCTGGAAGGAACCCTCAGATTTAAATCTTCAAGAAACTATTCGCGAGAATCCGCTTCCTGAGTTAAAAAAATTGAGGTTCATCAAAAATAGCTATGCGGATCCAAAATCAATCTTCATGGAGCTGCTGCAAAGAAGCATAAATATTGAAATGCTAGTGATTGGATATTGTGACATTTACTCCTTGGAGCTTCCAAAACTACAAGAGTTATCGTTCACAATAAATACAGAAGAAGAATTTCTTCAAATGAAACAAGTTGGGAAGAAGTGGAGATTTAAAAAGTTCCGTGTTTCCTTTGAATATCCAGAAGCAGGAACTAAAGAAGGGATTTTCAGAATTTTCCAGATGGTTACTGAAAGTTGGGCTGACACTTTGGAAAATTTGATGCTCTATTTTCCTGATGCAGATTATAGAGCACCAAAAGAAAACCATTTGGAATGGACAAGGGAATATCGTATGCAATTGCCTAAATTGAAGATACTTCACCTAAACTTACCCTATTTCCCAACATTTGATTTTATGCTGGGTTGTGCGAAGACTTTGGAAAGTATAACTATTCACGGATGGAAGCTGGACGCCGAATATTATTTTAAGAAAGAAGAAAAAATAAGTCAATATGAACCAGCAAAGGCGAATCAAATAGTTGAGTATTTAGGATTTGAATACAAAATGAACAAGTCAAATATTTGGAATCTGTTTCCAAGACTTAAAATGATTTCAGTTAGATACTTGCCTTTTTATAGGCCTTCCAAATGACTTATTTCATGTTTGGGTAAAACAATATTGATGAATTGATGTGTTGGTAATGTTTTTAAGAATACTTGAATAAATAAATGTTTTATTATCTATGTAATTATGTAAAAATTATTTCAATACAACTAAACTTTGATGGCGAGCACTAATTAACAATTATACTTTAAAAAATCAAATTGAAAATTATAAAACGTTATTGCGATAAGTGGATTTGTGATCAGTTTAGCAAAGGTGTGTCATATATGAAATTTTACATTAAAATATGTTAACATTAAGTTCCAAAATTAAACTAACTTAAAAATTTAATAGTTGACAATAAAACAATACACAGCAACAAAATCCATATATTTCCAGTTAAATATTTTTAGCATAATTTTCAGAGACACATACAGGAAACCTAGCAACTTCATAAACTGCATATTTTGGTTTACTGTTACTACTAAAATTGTACATTTTACAGTAGTAGCTTGCCTAGTATCACATATACTACCAATCACTTTTCCAACTAAAATTGAAACAACTACTTACAAAAGTTACTTCAAATATTCCTTGAAACCCTTTAACTCTGTTCTAAAATTGATTTGAGGAAACGACCTAAACTATGACATCTGAATTAGATTATCACGTAATTATTCGTTGTCACGAAAACAACCACGACACTACAATTTCTTTTTACTTATCTATTTGAGGGATGAAACAAAATAATAACTACTTTCCTAACTTAAAAATGTTTGAAATTCAGCTCATTGACAGTAATACATTATACAGCAATCCAATTCCATACAATTCAACTTTGGCGTTTTTACCAACTCAAAAAATAAACATGCATATTCCCAAAAACAACACCACTGATTAAG
This sequence comes from Entomobrya nicoleti, assembly GCA_034695465.1. Lineage (NCBI taxonomy): Eukaryota > Metazoa > Arthropoda > Collembola > Entomobryomorpha > Entomobryidae > Entomobrya > Entomobrya nicoleti. The sequence continues at coordinate 10,020 of JAQFZG010002744.1, forward strand.
TGTAAAACCCCACGAAAAAATGAGTTAAAATCACCAAAAAACTTAGCATCAAGGAATATTGAATATTAAATGATAACTACTCAACACTTCCTACATGCATATTTTGGGTTCATTTTCTGTGTTTTACTCCCAAAGTAATACATTTTACTGAAGTTGTTTGTCCAGTTTTACAAAAAATTCTAGCCCTGAATTTTAAATTTTGAATTGATACAACAAAATGTGTTTTATCGTTAGGCTATATATTCTTGATTAAAAAAGTCTATCAAACCAATTTATGTAATACTTTGCTTCTATAAATTTGTATAACAAAATCAGTATCAAGTATAAATCGCCAATTGACAATGAACTTACTAATCGTAAGTAGTATTTATCCTATAAACTACTATTTAAAAACTTTTAACCAACATTTTGCTTATTTTTCAATAACACAAGGTTTAAATGTTTATACAAAAAATAGTTTCCCCTATTTTGCTGCTTAAATTTAATGGCACTGAGGAGCATTTAAACTTTAATGCAAAATCATTTTGACGGACGAAGTTTAAAAAAAATAAAGCGAATTTAATTCAAACCAGAACTTTGAACCACTTATTTATCAAATGGATAAGGTCATTTTTGGAGGATTTCCCTTAATCATTTATTTCCAGGGAACGCTGCTGATGAAATCCATCCCGTTAAAAAGTTGCGATGCACTTTTGTGTAAGATCTGTATACTTTTTTGAATGCTTTCATCTTCCTCAACCTAAAATGTAAGCAAAAAACATATGTTATTATTTATAAAATTAATTGCATAACTTAAAATAAGGCTCGGCGTTCAAAAAATCTGAATGAGTCCATCGAAAGATATACTTGCATTTTATAAATGATGGTTGAAATTTGAAAGGTTCCGGGACCAGTAGGCTTTTGTATGTATGTAGTTGCCTTCTCCATGTCTGATTTGTATAATTTACGCCTGCATCTAAAAATTTACAAATTTACAATTTTAAAAATAGTTTACTATGCAATAACTTCTCGTCTACTATCCAGTTTCACTATACAATTTTCCAATTACGCATTTAATTCGTCAGTGATTGGTAAAATTTATTTTATTAAAATGACTTACTTGATAAACTAGGATTCAATTCCGCGATTTCATCACAATTCACCATCATTGAAAAAAACGGCCAGAAAGTTTGATTTTAAACAATTAAAAAACATCCATGAATATTTCCCAACTGAAGAAAAAACTCAAAAAAACTTTTTAATTGCATACAAAATGAAATTGTGTTTTAGTATTGTATGTTCTTCTTGTTAACGTAGTTGTTAAATACGCTGCTACTAGTCCATCACCAATAAACCGATGTTACTGACTCACTGCTTCCTTTTGTACTGCACGTTTTACCGAAGCCAAGCTTGTTTGATTAAAGCTTAACTGGCATGGAGTGGGTCATTTTCCGAAAGTACTTTATGTGGATTGAGTTAATGTGTGTATATGCATGCCCGTGTTCACAATGAGGCATTGCAGTCAGGCAGCTTGGTTTTAACTAGCGAATGATTGTTGTACGTTTGTAAGTACGAAGTATACCTAGGATTTTAAGGGTAGCATTTTGTGGACCGGTTTATTTGATGGGAATGTTGAATTTTGTTTTGTTTGGCTGGGTCTAGTAAGGCCATTGGATTTGATCGGTACGGCATTGGATTCGAAATTTGAATACACGACTACATATCACGGTAAGGTACTCACTGTGTGTGTTGTGCTTATAGAAATTTTTCAGTGAAGCAACGGAGACAGAGGCAAGAAAATATATGCTCACTGAAATTTAAAACGTGGATTCCAATCATTATATGTGCACGTGATAACTTTGTGTAGATGCCAAGAATTGGCTTTGGGCTGTGCAAGAATTACTTAACATTTAATTCCAATACAGGTGTGCACTTGAATAAATAGTGCAGGTGTGCTTGCTTAGTAACTCGTTATATAAATAAATACTAGGGGCAATATTACACTGGCAATTTTAATTTTTACCAATAAATACTGGTATTTGAATTCAAGGAAAAAGTCAATTTTGTACAGTTATTGTTTTGGTTGTGTTGGCCTTACACTATTTTCTTCTCTATTGTTTTCTGACAATGGAGCCTTTTCTGCTTTGTCATGTAAGTCTAGTAAACAATGCGGAAAGGAGCTGCGTTTGTTTGCATATTGTCTGTTAAGTACAAGTAAACATTATAATTAATATGGGATAACAAATGAAGTCAAAATGCAACAAAAAAGTATGTAATGCATACGAAAATCAATGATATTCAGGGGTCTACATTGCTGTATGATCCCGTTTTTTTGTTGAAAGCCTGCACAGTGTACATGTGATATGTATCACCAAACCCATAAAAAGCAGTCGCACTCTGCTAGCTACCTGTCTCTTTCCTAACCAACAGGTGAAAACAATAACAAATACACCACTTGTTCATGTGCATCATATCAGTTTAGCAACACACTTCGAACACATAGGGTGTAAATTCTTACGTCAAAACTTATCCAGTACGTACTGTAATTGTTTATATCATAAAACTAATATATGATCAAAGAAAACGTTCTTAATTGTCAGTGCCTTAAACATTAAGGTAAAATGGGTAGAGTGCTCCAAAACGAACGTGTTCCTTGTGGCAACTGTCCAAAAACATTTCCCACTGAATATTTTCAAAAACATCATATCAAAACTGCTCACCATGGCCAGCGACCTTTCCAGTGTAAACTCTGCCAACAAACTTTTACATTCAAGGGCAACTTGAAACGACACGGTGAAATTGTTCACGAGAAGATTAAATATCCATGTCACATTTGTGAGCGCGAATTTGACATGAAACAAAATGCAAAAAGACATATCGACACAGTTCACAAGCGTATGAAACCATTTTCATGTCAATTTTGCGAAAAGTCGTTTACAGCAAAGCTCAATCTACGTGATCACATTAATATTCAACATAGGTTAAACAAGAAAAAATTCAAGTGCCAATTGTGCAGTAAGGAGTTTTTATCAAAACAAATTCTACGTGCGCACAAAATTCGTCATGGCAGTGAAAAAACTTATAAATGTGACAATTGCCCAAAAAACGTTTTCATACAAATGCTGAAAAGAAAGATCATCACAGGACTCATTTAAAAATTAAAGATTATTTCAAATGTAGTTTGTGTGAAAAACTATTTACTACAAAGGTAGGACGGCGTCTTCACTTTCGCGTCAAGCACATGTCATTTTCAGTGGGGTCGTGTGTGTTTTGTGGTAAGGTTTGCACAACAAATAATGGGCTTGCCGACCACATTCGACGACATGTAAATGAAAGACCTTTTAGTTGTGAGTTGTGCGATCAACCATTTTATAATCTGAATCGTAAGAAATGTCACTTGAGAATGCATACGGGTGAGAAGCCCTATAAATGCAGGCATTGTTTTACAGAATTCGTTCATAAAGTTAGTCTGAATAAACATTTAATAAAGCATGCACAAAACACTTCTTCCGTAAAAGTAAACTTACAACAGCACTCCTTATCTAACAACAGATATTGCAGAAATATGGAAAATGCAAATATTCTTAAATATTCGAGAAAAATTCCCGCACCGGAAACTTGTGTGTTCTGTGATAAAGTTTGCAGTGGTGAAATCGAATTGTTTGCCCATATCCAAAAACTACACATTAATTTGACAAAATAGCAAGATGTGTGGCGATAAGTTTTTCAGTCCGAATGCTATATGACTACACATACAGGTGTAAAGGTCTTTCAATGTAATAACTGTCGTTTAAGCTTCTCTTCGAAATCCAATCAAAACCGACACCAGTTTACCCAATGTAAGCACAAACCTTGAGTTTGGTTTGGCAAACAGTTCAACGTTGGTTCGCCTTCGAAAGCGTCCTGCTTTACAACAAAATTCGAAACTTTTCCCAGAAAATGAAATAAGCATTGGAATTATTTTGGAATAAACTTTTGTCATTCTTTACTTAGTTATTTACGATTTTCCAATATGTATCAATTGTAACTTATTTTGACCAAGTAATCCATTTATATGTTTATTTGGTTTTAATTAGTAATAATTATAAATATAAATTATATAAATTATTAAAAAATGTAATAATAATTAGTGAGAATAAAGCATGTAAGCAGACATGACAGTAGTGTGCTTTGTTCTTTGATACCTGAGTTTGTTACACAGTTATAGATACCAATAAGCTTTAGAAAGCTCAGTGGCAAAACTATAAGCTTATAATTTACCAAAATAGATTAGACACAAAAACTCAAAACCCAACATTTGATTTGCAAGTTTTGCATGATCCTTGTCACGTATATAAAGTTTAGTGAAGTTTTAAAACCTGAAGAGGAGAATATACTGAAACAAGAACGAAAACATACGTGTTAATGCATAAATAATACAGCTATACTTTCCATTCTCAACACCACCAATATGCAGAGTATTGTAAATGAAGTAGTCCTTCGTTATGTTTTGATGCGGTATTAAGTACATGCAACCTTATGATTTTTAAGTCTCCAATCAAGCATGCATGATAAATTGGGACATGTACAAATGAGTTAGTACATACCAACATACCTAATTTTTCAAATAAGTATGTGTTTTAGTTTTCAATGTGTATTCCAAGGTTTATAACGAAATATCAGGTACTTGAGTGTATTCACAATGCATATATATATTGTTTGAACAACCTACAAAACATTGTACGAAGCAATGTTGGTTGGATTAATGTAGACTTGTTGATCAAAATGTATGTAAATGTTCCCGTTAATATATTTTACAATCAAGTTGGTACAAAGTATAAACAATTCAGTAACCAAATTGAACTAGTGAACGTGTTTGTTTTGTGAAAAAACTAAAACTTTTTGTTAAGCTTTATTTGCTTTCTTTTGTTGCTTGACTATTTATGCACAACTCATCTAAAAACTAAGAGTACAATTATACGGGAATTTAATCAATTTCAAAATATTAAAAACAAGTAAATAGTCTAAAATGTCATCCACTGGTTTAAACGAGCAGGATCAAACAAAAACTAGATTGCAAAAGGAAACACAAAAACGGAGAGCGGAGGAACAGTTGAGACAAGATGTGGAATTAAAACGACAAAAGCAAATGTTTGCACCTGCAAAATCAATTGGTGAACGTGACATTTTGGCAGATTTAAGACATCCAAAAATAAAAGTGGAAGGTATTTCAGGGAGTATGTTAGCTGTAAAGCAAGAGACTTCGATGATAGATTCAACAGTGATCGACCTAGATGGCAGTTTTCTTAATTCTTAATTCTTAATTTTCTTAATTTAATTAATTCTTAACAAAATCATATAAAACTTCTGAAACTTCTTGTTCAACAAAAAGAACATGAAATAAAGTTATTGGCTGAATTGATAGAAGGGCTACTAAGTCGATTAAATGTATTAGGCAATAATTCTTGGAATGGACAATCAGAAAATGTAAGAATTTCGGAATTTGTTTTTATTGATATAA
>JAQFZG010002745.1:0-15497 GCA_034695465.1 Entomobrya nicoleti
AACAATGAAAAGATTGATAGAATGTTAAAATCAATATGAATATTTATCCTTACACTGCATCGTACTACTTAAAACTAAAAGTCAAAATACCCATCAACGTAATGTTAATCCATAGTACATGTTAGACCACGTCTTACCAAAGCTTCTCTTCTCTCCCAAAAAATTAACTTGTAAGAATGTCTCCCAAAAATATCGTGTAAAAAATATCTTGTAAGAATGTCATTCATATGAATTCAAGTGATCAGCCAACACCACCACCGCTGTCGCAAAGAAAGGTAAATGTAGCAGCCATTAAACTACTTAACTAAATTTAATGCATTTTCTGTATTTGATTTAAATTTTAAATTTTATAGTATTTTATAGTTTTAAGTTAATGAAATGTAAACGATATTTGAAACAAATTAAGAATAAGCAACATTATTTTATAATTTATATTTAATTTGGTATTTAATTGAATTGTAGACTGCCTGATGAAATCATAAGAGAAACCGGTCGCAGCAACCCGACACGGAAATATGAAATAAATTAAATTTTTAAATAAAGTTATCAATTGCAAGTAGTTACAACACGTTTTTAATTTTCACCAAATATATATGTTATACGTTCAAGCATTAAAATAATATACCATATGCTATTTTTTCATATGATTTATAAACCGTAAAAATACAGTATTCATATTTTATTTATAAGCGATGTAACTCCATATGTAATGTAGACAACCACTAACAATTCCAGTACCATTTCAACTGGTTTGAATTTTAAGGAAACTTTTGGCAGTTGATGCTTTGTTGGTTGTTTAATTTGACAGATACCTCACCATATTTTGTGTTTGAGTGTTCTCAAGACTCAAGTTTAAATTCTTCCGTTGTTGAAAAATGTGATGCCATTTGACATCTAAAAGGTAGTCCCCACGTGGTGCTCTTAGAAAAAATGTTTCAAAGACAATTTTAGTTCCTTTAAATATTTACACAATAGCTCATTTTACATACCGTAATGAAAAGTCGACCTCCTTGCTGTCTATCATATATGTCGGAAACGGAGATTTATATACATTTAAGCATCGATTTTATTAAGTCTGGGTCAAAACGGATTCCAGTATTTACGTGTATATAAAGCATACATGATTACGTAATGTTTTGAGTATTGAGACATAATCAATTTTCGAAGTCAAACTAGCTTTCTTATATTTGAACGATTTTGAGTTCAAATGTAATTTCATTTCCTCGAAATTGAGCGGAAGGTTTTATCATATACATAAATTACACAGGGCTTTTTTCATAAACCTATTTTATTCACGCATGCCTTTATTTTATTCGAGCCACAAAATTTAGTGATGGAAACACAAGCAGTAACTTCGTCAAATTTGAACGATCAATATTGACCTCAATTTTAAAATGCTAATAAACCATAGCCAAAGCTAATCACTTTTTAGCAACTATTTAGAAATTATATACGCTTACGATAAGTTAAACAAATACAAAATTGATCAACAAACATTAACTTAAGAACTATAAAATAAGACCTATATGATACAAAAGCTACAATAACAAACTGAAGACTGTCTTGGTCCTATCTACACAATATGTTGACAAAGCTTAATTGTTTTGCTTCATCAGCACACTTATAAACCATTTTTAAAGTTTGTAAAGCTCTGATGTGGCTACCTGTAGAATAGGTTAAATAATATTATTCCAAATGTATCTTTAAATCTCAAGCAAACTTACTCCATAATTATAACTTATGTTCTGCAATTTGTTGTCAAACGATCTGAATTGTGATAACTTTAAGGAAAAAGAACCTCAATAACCAACTTCATATGGTTCAATATAGTTCGAAACAAATAAAAGTTGATTTTATTATTTGAATTAGTAGATGTCATTAAATAAACCAATTGTTTATCTGATTGTTTTGTTGTGACCAAAGCTAAACTTAATATATATTTGCGAACAAATCTATTTTATTCTCGTGTATTGACTTCAGTGACACAGTTTTAGTGGAAAACATTACAACATTGGAACCGGCAATAAGTGTTGATATTTCCGGTAATTTACAGTTAGAACTTTTTTTTCTCTGGCATCATACATTATCATTAGCATCATACAAGTTTAATTCTATTTGTAATTTTACCAAAACATTGCAATATTTTGCAAATAAAGTCTGCAGTAAAGAAGCACAAAACATTGCAATATTTTGATATATTGCTTAAAAACTGCAACATGGGTTTCGAGAAATATGTTGATAAATTTCATATTATCTGCGTAATTACCCGTTGGGTTAGCATATATAATTGCGTCCCAATGAAAATATCTACAGACTCCGGTAAAACAGCTGAAGTTACTCATATTGTGGCCAAATCCAAACAAGAAATACAAAAACTAACACAAAAAACTTACTTCAACTATCTCGCTGCTCTAGTACTATTTCTGCAATTATATACACAGGCAAAGCAAGATGTTAATACAACTGACCTCGTAATTGGATGGTTTGGCTTGATGGCTATACTGGCAACCACCACATTTGTCAATCTCTGCAGAAACAAGGGGGATCTTTGGGAAAGTTGTCAAAATAACTTGTTTGAATTTCAGAGGAAATATAAACTGAAACATGATGGCTTAGTGAAATCAAATATCAAGCAATACTTCAAGAATGCATCCACAATTGAAATATGGAATATGATGTTTGTTCCGGGATTCATTGTAACGGGTGTTCTAATCCCATTCATGATCGCATTAGGCGTTCATTTGAGTAATCCTTGTAAACCTTCCCTTATTGGCTATTTCCTTCTGAAAGAATGTTACGATAAGACGACAAATCCTATAAGCATGGTAGAAAATGTATTTGGAGCATTTGTTAAACTAATGGTATATGTGGTGAATGTATGGGTATGGTCTTTTTGTGAAAGCGGTTGTCATTATATTTTTGTAACGATACTTTTATTTGGCGCAATGCTGACAAGGGAATGCATTCAAATGTTTTGGCGGCAATTTAAGCGCAGTGATAATATTTACCGCGACGCTTTGATTTACCGACATCTTCAAATAATTAATATTTTGAGTAATTCGTTGCAGCAAGGTTGCCTGGGTGGTTTGATTTGTGTGGTAACTTTGGGACTTTCAATGAACTTGGGCCTTCTTATTGGATCTATCAGTAGCCAACAAACGGAAAATAACATAATAATGTTGGCCATGTTTGCAGTTGTCACATTGAATGCCATACCAGTGCTGTTGATAATATTGGGTGGAATGGTAGCTGTTCACAAGGAGTCAAAAGTTAAGCTTGAAAATGCTAAAAAGTTGGAATCTACGTCTACAATAGATCGAAAATGGGCTAAAAGGTTTTGGAAGTCTTGCTCTGTGCTGAAAACAAAATTTGGGGATAGTAATTTCCTTGAGGAGTTGACGCCTTTGAGATGTTTGGATATGGGATTTCAGTTGACAGTACAGTTTCTACTTTTATCCACAAATAGGTGATTGAACTATGTATAACGGTATAAAATAGTAAATATTTAAAAAATAGAGTGTAGAAAAAATAGAGACAAAATAAATATTTATGTTAAATCTAAGGCTTTAAGTATATCTTCAAAAAATTGTAGTTTACAATTATAGGAAATAATAAAACGATACAAACACAAAACATCATGGTAATCCCATTTTAAAAACTTTATTACATGTATACATTATTTATTACTTTATTCAATTCAATCAACACTACTCTCTGCATTGTATTATAGTTTATTTACATTGCGGTTTCTAAGTTTAAATGCATATTTTATTTTATTTGATCTAAAGTACAACAGTTTGGAATGGTGAAATATGGTACATATAACGTGTATTTTCCATGAAAACTTTTACTTAGTATTTATTTGCACCAGTAAGATGTCAATAAGTCTCTGAACCAGAAACGATTGGAATATCACTGGTGTCAACTTCTCCAAATAATTTGAGCTCCCAAATTTGATCTTAAGAACTGGAATCGAATTAAGGAATAATTTGTGTTCAAGTGTAGTCTTTAAAGTAACACTTCTCTTAAGTCTAGCCCTAACCTTATATGAAGTATCAAAAACTTCTGCACAACATCCGAACAAAAGAAGAATCACAACAGTAATATTGCATAATGCCATACCGTTAAATGTAGATATCCAGAATTGACTTGCTAGTTCTGACAATGTTACAGATTGTCTTGATGCTACCGATAACTTAAGTAGCTCCAATGCAACTGAAACTTGAGTAAAACCAGTGGTGATTGAAAAAACAGCCAAATGTACGGAAATGATTGTGTTAAATGAATCTAATAAAAGTTGAAGTTGTCGGTAAAATAGCATAAAGCTTCGTGTATCAAAGCGAAACCGTTCTGTTTTTCCCTCAATACACGTGACAAATTTAATAAAACACGTTGAGCATAAAATTATTTCAATTGTTAATACTAGAGCAATTTTTGCGTATAACGACCAATACAAGAAGTTTCCACAGAACACCAAAATAACTTCTATTATTTTACCAAATATTTTTGAGAAAATATGTTTTCTGAGACATTTTAAAATCCAAATTCCGGGCATGTATGAAAAAATATTTAGAGGTATTCGTGGAGCAACTACACAAACCATTCCGACAGGTAATCCAAGAAGGCGTACGCCGGTGACACGGAGAACCCAACATGCTAGTTTTGCCGCTTTGAAATTTTGCAGTTTGTCTGGTATCCTTTCTAGAAAATACATGATAAGATTCATTTATGTTTACTAATCTTCTTAATATCATTTGTGTTGTAAAATTTGTATTAAATTACCTTCGGCATTTTTTTCCACGATTAACATGTTATTTAGTAATTCGCCAAATAAGCATCGATGTTTTAGGTACGACACCGCTGAAAAATGCACTGCAATAAGTCCACTTACTGTTGTAACGGCAATTGACCGGAACTCTTGATTTTCTGTGTATCCAAATGCCATCAAAAAGGAATTATAGTAAGAACATAGCCCAAATACTACTGTGTAGACTGCACATAAATAGTATGGCTTATTATTTTTGAACGTCATTTTAGATGTTTTAGGGTCATAGCGGCATTTACTTCCACCAGTAATGGAACGCCTAGTCTCATTTGCAAGAATATATTCTTTCAAAAGGCAGTCTTTCAATAGTAGCGACATATTTTTAATGGCTTGCTATGGATAGTTTAAGTGGAAAATATTTTTTGCTTTTCAAGTACTACAAAATATTGAATTAAAAGATTTTAGTGCTCTGAATTTGAACTTTTAGAATTGAGTTGATGACTGGGGTTGTCGATGGACTAAGTAGGTCTGAGTAAAATAACTGCTTCGAGGTGTTAAAGTATTTTAACCTCATTGGTCTGATAAATTGAGACGGCGCGTGAAGTGTGATTAAATTTTGTTGACGTACGTAGTTCTAAAATAGCGTTATACGAAACTAGTTCAATCTTTCGTTGGAAAAACACGTAATTGATTTAAAACAAGACAACATATCATCAATCAACCCAAGAAAAACAACTTAATATCGAAATTCTTATTTCATCAGGTTTGTTTGCTTGCCTCGCTGTGTTCTTATTTTAGTCCTTAAACCTAGATTTACAGTATTAAGTTTTAATTTCAAGTGAGTTTGTCAGATACGCTATATACAGAAGACACCAATAATTTTATTATTTGTTTCATTAATCAATATGTAGCTTACTATGGATCTTTTGATGTCTTTTTGTCATTGCTTGGGCTTAAAAATAAAGCTAGTAACGAGACCATGGTAATAGTGCCATAACAAGTATTCAGGTATCTTCATATGTTATTTAGAATCATTTGTGTGGTCATTTAGGATTATGTGTGGGGTCAATACGGTTACGTGTGGGGTCATTTTAAGTTAGGTTTGAGGTCATTTGGGGGGACCAGGGGGTTTGACCTAGGTTGCTGAAAATCAAAAGCAGCTTTGTACTTACCATGTTAACCCATGTAGCAAATTTGGGGTCAATAGGGCCACGCATTCTTAAGCTAAAACGCGGACAGATGGAAGGCCCGCCGAACGGACTGCCAGACATCTGTAGTGAATTCAGTAAGTATCAACTACTTGAGAAATAAATACGTTGATACTTAATAATCCTACAGAAACTACAAATAAATCTTTTCTTACAATGGATGTCAAGAGCACTTATAATCAACAAACAGACTCTATAATATGATTTAATAATATCATATGAGCTTAGTAAGAAAACGGCAGAAAGTTAAACGCCATAGAAAATATATGTAGGAGACCACAATAATATTTTTATTCAAACTAAGAACCAAAATTTCTAAGGTTTGTGATTCAATCATTGATTTCTGATTTGTTATTGAATTGGGACATATTAATGAAATGAAATAACGGCTTCGCAATATTAAAGTATTTTAACTTCATTCGTCCTATAATATAAGTTTCGACAATTTTTACCAAGTCCCAAAAAAGTGTCGTATTAAACGAATACTATAGCTTTAGAGAAAACATTAATTTAATGGAAAAAGTATAACCATACTATTACGCAAGCTATTAAGACAGTATATAAGGAATACTTTGGTTCGTTCGCTTGCTTTTATTTTATGTATGATTAAGACATTTCACAGTATTGAAATTCTAATGTAGGCGATTTTAGCAGATATCAAATATTCGCATATAATAATTCCCGGCACGCCAATAGTTCTAATATGTAGAACCTACACACATTATTTTACAAAATGGATATTAAAAGAACTAATAATCAGTGAACGGAATCAGAATATGTTTTCCTAAATATCATATGTATTGGATCAAACAAAGTCAGAAACTTAAACGCTATAGCATATATGACTATTATTAGAAAAAAAATTGAGGTTTGTGATTCAGACATTGATTTTTGGTGTTTTATGGTTTTCTGACATATTAAAGTTGATCGATTTTGCACAAGGCAAATATTTAAATTAATAGTGAAAATTATCTATTTTAGTTTTTGTCGAAAATTTCTAAAATAGAAGTTTTGAAAATTTATACCAATTTAAAGACTTTTTGAGATTAATATAATATGATAAATCCTCTGACACATTTATTCATACCCATATATTAGCAAACCTGCTACTTTGAGATTTAAAGTTGGGACGTTACTTCAGCTTTTTCTTCACTGAGACATTACGAATCTAATTGTTTTTAGAAAAGCCCCAAATATTACCGTGTCTTTAATAATATGCTTTGATTATATACGTAAATCGGACTTCTTGCCAATAAACTGTCAAATAATTTCCCTGAAATAAAACATAGTGTTACAAATGTAATTTGTTCTATTGTGTGTTTATTGTCAGTGTTCCAATTAAAAAAATACTTGGAATTAAAAAAAGGTTTAGTTTTATTTAAACCTTCTATAAAAGGAAAAGTAATGAAACTGTTACAATCTTATTCGAATTCTTTTGATAAACAAAACGTTTCTTCATGACTTTGAATTGTCTTTTCGGTCTTTCTACGCAACTTAAATGGATTTAATTTGATATGCCCTGTTTATCAAAAAATATAAACACAGAAAAAATGATGTTTCATTGCGACCATACAATACCATTTCATATTTTGTCTAATCGTACTTAAATGTTAAGGTTAAAAAATAATACGGTTAATAAAAACATTTGGTACGCTCTGCCTCTGATTAAAGGTTTTATAAATATATTATATACCATTTCTCAGCTTGTAGCTGTACTAATATTTGTACGTGAACTTAATATAAACTACACATTATACATTGTTTCTTCAATGACTACTTTTAAGTGGAATCCCGTGGTCGGAATTCTTGGAATGGTGCGCTTAAAAGACGCAAGTATTATGTTGCAATATGAATACAAATCATATTTATAGAAAACTTAAACTAATGAACAAGGGAAACGTTCACAGTATATGAATCGAAGTCTACTAATAATAGTATACACCTATAAAAGGTTTGATAAACAAAAAATGGCAACAGATTACTACCCTGATAATTTTTCGAACTTTCTTATATTCAGCTTAAATGTAAAAAAGCTCTCACATGAGCATTTTAATGTTCTTTCGAGGCGATCATTTTACCTTGCCATTCCGTATGTCTCATAGAAAATTGTCCTTTCCTTTTGCGATATCATTTATCGTCTGACAAGGTTTTGATGTCGCTCCAATTCGAGCAAGTCACTGCGCAGAAAATGTTCGTAATTAAGTGCAAAACAAATATCCGTATTCATTTTTTTGTAAAAGAAACATATTTCTTGCTAAAAGTTTTGGTGGACGAAACCCGTGTCCTTACAAGATGGTATATAGTCTACTGCGTATCAGCGTTTTTAGTATATTAGCTGTGTAATTAATGCTGCCAGTATCTTACGATGAAAGTGATTCTGAACTTGATTACGAAAAAAAACCAGGAACCCCAGTTCCAATCCCCACTTTCTGCGCTAAACAGAGCGTGTCAAATAAGTAACACTAGTACTGCTTTTCCCAGTCTTGCTTTTGTGAGTAGTTCATTTTCAAGACGAAATCTGACTGTATTTCTGAAATCCGGCTTATCTAAAATTATCAATATTATTAATGCTAGATAAATATATACGGTAAAGTACGAAATTACGTTTTATTTCAATGCATTGGATTTTTTTGTAGAAGTGAATAAATATATGAATAAAACTCCACGTATGTGCCTGAGAATCCTTTATCCTAACGGGCACGTCGAAATAATCAATTAGGAAGGACAATACTTATAATAATTGCGCTGATTGTAACCTTATTGGCTTAAATTATTTATTCCTTAACCTTGAAGGCTTACTCTGATAACATGATACGAACTTTAAAATCTCATTCATGGTTAATTATTTACCTTTAAGAGTTACAGTTTGGACACCATCTCGTTGTCTTTGTGCACTTTAACATATGCGACCTAGCCACCAATATTTTTTTGGAATAAGGTCAATTAATTCTTACTATTAAAACCAAGCTAAAACAATACAAAATAATTGTATTCAAATTTTCCAAGAAATGTGAAATTCATTTTATTTGTTACCCATCCTATAAAAGAAGTGCAAAACAGGGGAAATTTCTCATTCTGTCCTTGTTTTGTTTTGTTTTCAATCAGTCTTGATCTTATCAATATAATTCAACGTTTTTGGTGCCTTCACCATAGTCTCGGGAAGAAATTGGGCTGTGAACGTGATAAAGAAACGCACTAAAACTATTAATTAAAGTTCCTAGTATTATCAAAGTCAAAAAGGAGTAGCAATTAATGGTAATATTTCAGTCTTATTGAAATAATTTTGAAATAAACACAAAGTTTCTTTTTGATTTTGAATAATGGTAACGTATCCTCTTTCGTAAAACCAAGATTAAACTTGATTTAATTTGATTTAACTATTTCATGACAAAAATGTTTAAAAATATATGTTCTTGGGTGTAAAGTCACTCCGCGAAATTGCTGTTGTTTCTTCAGTTATTGTTTTTTTATAATTTTATTCATTGTACACCAAAATTAAACATTTAGTTTTGTTAAATCATTCAAACTAAGGGTGCGAGAATGTTTTATCGTTTCCAAAATTTCATTCATTTACTATTCAAATTTCGAAAACCAATCAAAATGGAAAATGATATTTATTTTCTGGTCAGCAAAACATTGACGGGATTCAATACCACAATCACAATCAATTAGTATCAACGTTAAAGACGAACTAGTAAAAATTAATCAAAGAGAATCAATATTAAATAATATTTTTCTTTAGTACCGCTAGTACCATGCGATATGATTGGATAAAAAATAAGCTGTAATTTAAAACTAGACTCGTGCCATTGTTTCTTGCATGTGATTTATTTATCTTACAAATAGTTTGCATGCATTTACAAAATGTGGATTTAAGTTAAGTTCACAATTTCTAGCTATTTGGAATGAATTACAAATGTCCCTTCTCATGCGCATATTATTTACAGCATTAATACCAAGCTTACCATGGAGTCCAAGATAAACTTTAAAATGTTTACACCTGTATCCTTTTCATAGTAGTTTAGTTCTCCAAAGTATAACCGAATATCTCGAATTGACTTGACATCTCTTCTGAGCTCTCGCAATGACTTTGTCAAGCCCACACCAATATTAGCTCTTCTAGCCAGCTCAATTATCAAATCACCTTTTATTCGTTTGCTAATTGTGTTCACCATTCCTGGAATGGAATATCCAACTGCTATAAAAATACTTGCATTCACTGATGTGTATACTGAAAGAGTAAAGGCGCCCATATTTGTAGTGGATCTTAAGCCACTATCTAAAGCTACCGTTCCTAGCAGAACTATAAACAAAATTGCATTTATTTTATATGGTAGTGCAATATTGTTTCGCAAGCAATTGTTAATCATTCCAGTGTAAATTTCTATTTTTCTATACTCCAAAATCGATCTTTTTAGATTATAAATTGGTTGGACTGCATTTAATGGATGACTGTTAATCCTGTTTATCAAGAGCAGTAATGCCAGATAGCTTGCAAACATTATTTCAAAAACCAGAAATGTGGCTAAACGGCAAATATACGAAATATTCCAGCAATCAAACACTTTGAAAATTATCACCAGGATTCTACTGAAAATCGTTAAATTTTCAACGTTTCGTTCCAAATATGTTGTCAGCGGATCAAAATTTGAAAATAATATCATTAAGACGTTGAGTATTTGAAAGATGGTTGCTGTAGTCTTTGTACAAATCAACATTATAAGAACACCTCGATTTAGCTTTACAATGTCAATATCGAACAAGGTATTAAAAATCCCAGTTAGGTCGTCACTGTATTGCAATGGGAACATATAAATGTAAATCCCAGTCGTGAATAAAAGCAACCAGAAGCAAAATCTTGTCATTTGATTTCCATTAACGAACACTCCATCAACTGAAAACTCTTTGAATAAAAAGATTCCTTTGACGCAACCTATCAAAATATGTGCCAATATGATAAATCGCATCGACCGCTTAAATTTGGGTTTGATTTGCATATGAGCAGTTGACTCCGTTCGTGTATTCACTGAAAGTATAAATGGAGATGTGCGGAAACTAATTCGGTTTAAACAGTCTAACTCAAAGGAATATAATGACATAAGTGCAGGTCTTTCCAAATTTATTTTATGCAATATTGTGTTGTAAAACGGAATTATCAGTGATTGGTAAGTTAAGCTTTGCCAAGGAAAATATTTCTCAAAATATGTTTTATACATACTGGATTGCGCAATACAGTGGAACCTACAATTGTTTAATTTTATCTGATGAAGAGTGGGCAAGTCCAGAGAATACTCGATTGCCACGCTAATAAAATTGGGTTTCACTTTAAATTTATTGTGTTAATTAGTTATAATGAAAACGCTTCAAAAATTGGTTATTGGTATTATTTAGCATTGAACCTCGCAATCATTGTTGCGAGAATAACGGAAAAATCCTTTTTTAAATATAACGAGCAACATAACGTTTGATCAAAAAGAGTTATTGCTACTCTGTTGAAATGCTACAGTTGAATGCAGAAATTTACTCCTTAAGTAGTTAAGTTAGATCTAGATATTATTTAATTTAGTATCTTTATGTATTTATCATATTAGAATATTGATTTTGATATGAGTCAAAGTAAATTAGATTCGACTAGTTGTATTTAAAGGCTTACATGTTTTCTTTTTCGTAGAATTCATGCAAAGCAAAAAATAGTTCTGACATGGGATTGGTGGACATCAAATATCTACATTGATTGACGTATTTTTAGCTGATGATTTTTTTAATAGTTTCACGTCGAAGCTTTGAAACTTTGAAGCCCTTCTTTTTCAATATTTATCATATGTTGATCTCTTTCTGAACAATAAAACTAAAGGGTAAATAATCAAACTTATTTTGTAAATATATAAGTTACGAATTTAAAACTTTACTCCAGTTTAATGTCAATACGTTGGGACGAAAAACTAAAATTGTCGAGCATGTGTAACCGTCTAATCAACAATGCTGCAATCGTATTTGAACGGCAGAAGAGATTGGTCTACGAAAGGGTTGGGCAACATGACGACAATGTATATTTTACGTCTGTCAATCATTACTTCAATCAATTATTGACATTGTAGTCTTTTGACACAATAACCAAAGTTAAATATTAAACTGATTTACCCAAAATGTAGCCGTTTATGCAAATGTGGCAAATCTCGAAGCCTTTTTCATCAAAGCTGAAAAAAGCCGATTTTTTTTTATTTTATCAGGTCAACTTATGAGACTTCTCGTTTGTATTATTATGTGCATTATAAGTTCTAAAGAGACAAGTAAACTAGACGATCTAAATGCAAAAAAAACAAATTTCTCCGTCATTTTACTGTGAGCAGTAGCTTTGACTTAAAAGTTTCGAAATGACTAACACATAATCAATATACTTTTATATGACACCAAATCCCCGTTCGCAAATTCTTTCTAAATCTTATGACGAATTGTTCTTTAATAATCTTTTTTTAATTATCCGATTTACTGCTGGAGCTGAATGCTTCGATGAAAAAAAAACATGCGAACAAACTAATGAGTTTAATGCTAAATCTTTCATCAGGCATAATTCCATAATTTTCTCAAATTAAGCATTCATTCAATTATCGTTACACACATCTTTTTGGTTTGTATCCCTTAATTACATATTGTATACATTAAAGACTAAGTCACGTAACCCCTATTTAAGTTGCAATTTTAACTTAAAACTAGACACGTGCCATTGTTTCATATGACTTATTTTCCTTACAATTAATTTGCATGTACCTACAAAATGTGTAATTGACTTCATAATTTTGTAGTTTCTAGCATTTTATAAAGGTATACCTTTTTATCTTATACTGGATATTATTTACAGCATTACTACCAAGTTTACCATGGAGCCCAAAATAAGCTTTAAAATATTCACACCTGTATCATTTTCATAGTATTTAGTTAAGCTCTACAAAGTATAACCGAATGTCCCTAATTGACTTGACATCGGGTCTCAACTCTCGCAATGACTTTGTCAGGCCCACATAAATATTAGCTCTTGCAGCCAGCTCACTTATCCAGCCATCTTTTATTCGTTTGCTAACTGCGTTCAGCATACCTGGAATGGAATATCCAAATGGATGTGTAAACCGAAATAGCGAATGCGCACATATTTGTAGTGGATCTTATACCACTATCCAAAGCTATTGTACCTAGCAGAACTATAAACGTAATTGCATTAATTTTATATGGTAGAGCAATGCTGTTTTTTAAGCAATTGTTAATCATTCCAGAATAAATCACAATTTTTCTATACTCCGAAATCGATTGGTTTAAATTATTAGTTGGTCGGTCTTTATTTACTTGATGAACTTTAATCCTATTTATCTAGAGCAGTATTGCCAGATAACTTGCAAACATTACTTCAATAGTTACAAGACAGAGCAGCCAGCAAATGAACGAAAAATTGCAACAATCGAAAACACTGAAAATTATCATCAGGATTTTATAGAACATTGTAAAATTTTCGACGTTTTGTTACAAATATGCTGTTAGCGGATCAAAACTTGACAATAATATCATAACAATGTAAAACATTGGAAATATGTTTGCCGTTATCATACTACAAATTAAAAGCAAATAGACTATGCGATTAAACATAACGATGTCAATATTGAAAAGCGTATCAAGTATTGCAGTTAGTTCGTTACTTTTTTGCAAAGAGAAATAAATATATGTATATTCCAGTCGTGAATAAAAGCAACCAGAAGCAAAATCTTGTCATCGGATTTCCATCAAGGGAAAATCCGCCCGTTAAAAATACTTTGAATAAAAAGATTCCTTTAAAGCAACATACGAGAATATGTGAAAATAAGATAAACCGCAAAGGCCACTTATATTTGGGTTTGATTTTCATATAAGCAGTTGATTCAATTTATTCGTTTTCCGAAAGTCTAATTGGAAGAGTGCGGAAACTAATTCGGTTTAAAGCGTCTAGCTCAAACGAGTATAGTGACATAAGTTTTGGTCGTTTCGAATTTATTTCATGCCAAATTGATTTATAAATTGAAGGTTTCAATAAGTCAATGTATTTCCCAAACCATTCCTTATACATACTGGCTTGTCCAATGATGAAATTTTAATCGTTTAATTTTCTGTTGTGAATTGTGCTAATGTCCTGAAAATAATCGTAAGCCAGGCAAGTAAATTTGGTTTTCACTTGAACCGGTGTTGAACCTCTTATAAGTGCGCTATTATTTGAAATTATCTCTTTTTTCTGTCTACATTTTTTTGAACAGAAAATATTTCTCGTCATTAAAATTCTATAACTGACTAAAACCAAATATATTCGACTAATATTGATCAACCTTAATTTTCAATAATTTGAAATGCCTTGTTAAAATAACCAAGAAATTATTTTCCACGATATATCTCGTAATAAAACATTTATAATGTTTTTGCAAATATATTCTTAAGCTGGCCGTCCAAAAACTCGTGGTAATTTTTTCATATTTTGTAATAAGTGAGTAACATACTGTTCAATTATTTAAACTAGATTTCGATATTTAAATAATTTAGTATCAGTGGATTTTTATCATTGATTTAGTTTGATAAGTTGTATTTGTAGCATTATATGATTTGTTTTTCGTTAAATTTATACAAAACGAATAACAATTCTGACAATCAACAACCTACTTTGATTGACGTTTTTCTAACGGACAGCTTTAAAAAGTAATTATAAAGCGATGTCACCACAACAACTCATAAAGCATTACCTTTTACATGTTTCAAGACTCAGATTTGAAAACTGATAAATTTTTAATGATTAAGCAGAAGCAAAGTTTTTACACACGGTTTAGTCATACAGAGAAAAAAAAGTCTGCCAATTAATATAAAGAAACAAAAACAATTCAGAAGTTGAATTCGGATTCCAGTATTCATATCCCTTTTTTAAATATGTAAGCTATTGATGTGAAAAATATATTCCAGTTTAATTGTAAATAAATTTTAATGATATGACAAAAACTGGAATTGCTGAAGGTGTATAGCAGTATAAACAATAATCAAGTAATCGTGATTCAACGGTTGATCATATTGCTCTACATGTATCTCGAACGATTAAATGAAAACAAATATTTTTTCACTTGTCAATCAAAATTTTTAATCAATTATTGACATTGAAAGTCTCCAGACACGTTAGTTAGGGTTAAATATTAAAGTTAACTGCCTTAAAATCACCCTTTTATGTAAATCAGCAAATCTGAAAACTTTTTCAAAGCTGACTAAAGTTATTATATAATTATTATTGGAACAAAGGTAACAGAATGAAATATTTTTTTTACTAAATTTTATGGAATTATGAAGTTCAATTTATTTGTGAGCCATCCCATCGAAGTAATTCACAATGTGGGGAATTTCTAAGTCTAGTCAGCTTTCGTTTTTTTCATTCAATGTTTACTTACTTAAGGTACACGAAGAAAATAAATGGTACTTTCTTTTGCAATTGAACTAAATCCTAACTTAATCAATAGATTTAAACGTTTTTTGCA